>CM060426.1:87698921-88009192 GCA_030545235.1 Helianthus tuberosus | reverse complement strand
GAATATATACAATGGGTTGAGAGCACAGGGGAATTATAATTTGCCAAAACATTGTGATAATAATGAGGTATTGAAAGCTCTTTGTAAAGAAGCTGGTTGGGTGTTCTTCCTGATGGTACTACTTTTCGTAAGGTATCTTTTTAGTTTAACTTTTCATCAATTCATTTTTAGATCTGGGGGTTATGATTTATGAAGTGTGTTGTGATCGATTAAATGGTTGAGATTGAATCGGAGTTGCATAAATTTTGTGTCTTCTGTTGTTGATTTAGGGTTTTTAAGGTGTAGATCTAATGATTGATTTGAAATGTTAGGTAATGTTGTTGAGTTGATTCGATTAGTCGATTGATTGATTATGCATTTATGCAGGAGCTTAATCTGCTTGAAAGTAGAGGTGTACAATTGTTATTAAGTTTGTAACTTCAGTGTTTGTTTGAATTACAGGGTTCCAGGCCACCACTGCCTACCATTGATACCGATGCAAGATCAAATGCTACAACTCCATGTTTTTCCTAAAAACCGAGCCCATCGTCTTCAGCATTCCCTACCCCGATCCCATCATATCAATGCAGCCCGTCATCCTCGTCGTTTCCGAGCCCGTCCACCCAGGACATGAACAAGAACCCGTTTTGCGTATCGTAATAACGCATTTTCTGTTGTAGGCGCCCGTATTTGTACCTCTACTGTTACAGTTACTATTGAAGTTTATGCATCCATTCTGGAAGTCTTAACACATGTTATAATAGATGCTTAACACACGTTATATCAGGTTTACTCTGTTGTTATTAAGTTACTATTGGAGTTTATTCATCCATTATGGAAGTCTTTACACACGTTATAATAAATGATTAACACCCGTTATACATTTCAGTCGCTTAACACATGTTACAGTATGTATATACACATCATGGTGTTTTTGGAAACAAATAGCTTATACATGACACCATGTTAGGTTAAACCAAGATTATAACAGAGGCTTAACACATGTTATCCCAGGTATACGGTGTTACAATATTAACTTGTATGTTCCATATTAACTTGTACACGTGTTACGATCAGTATATGCACATCATGGTGTTTTTGCAAACCACTTTCATATACATGAATACAAGTCAGGTTATAATGGATGCTTACATGTTAGGGTTACAACAAGATTACAATATTAACTAAGCTCACCATTAAAGTCATCGCCCCCGTCGATTGTTTTCACCCTTGTCACATGTTAAGCAATTACATGTTTCGAACAGACAAATTGTAACACATGTTAGATCAGTTTATACACATCATGGTGCTTTGTAAACCACTAGCTTATACATGAATACATGACAGGTTACAAAAAGATTATAACAGAGGCTTAACACATGTTATACATTCCAGAATGTGCAAAACAAATGACCCGTTTCATATTATATGGTTAACGACTTAACGGTTATCTTATCTTTTTGTTTATTAGGACGGTGATGGATACAAGGGATATAAGATGGTTTCGTCAAACGTGGATCAGATACTCAAGGATCATGACCATGTTTATGTTGCAGCACAACACAACTAACACGTGTTATAGTTTGAACTTCTCGGACATGCATGTGTTACATGTGACATGAAACCCATGTACAACGTAACACGTGTTACGTGTGACATGAAAACACATTTTATAACTTCCCTGGCATACGCACACCCACATGTTTACAAACCGTTTCAAGACCGACCCAAACAAATAAAGCAAGGGTAGCCGCTGAAAAGCTAAGGCAGCAAAGGTAGCCGCTAAAAAGCTAAGGCAGATTTTCAAAGGAAGCTCCGCCATTTTCTTAGTGCTATGTATTTTCGTTTACTAGTAATATATAATGTGAGACTCTTATTTTGTTTTGTCTAGTACATGATGTTAAAACGGTATGGACTTAACACATTCTGGAAAGTCTTAACACACGTTATAAAGAGGCTTAACACACGTTATATCAGGTATACTATGTTATTAAGTTACTATTGGAGTTTATGCATCCATTCTGGAAGTCTTAACACACGTTATAATAGAGGCTTAACACACGTTATACAATTTTAACTTGTATGTTCCATATTAACTTGTACACATATTAACTTGCAAACCACTTTCATATACATGAATACAGTCGGATTATAATGGATGCTTACATGTTATCATATGTATACAAGTGGGGTTACAACAAGATTACGATATTAACTAAGCTCACCATTAACCAATAGCTTATACATGACACCATGTTAGGTTAAACCAAGATTATAACAGAGGCTTAACACATGTTATCCCAGGTTACGGTGTTACAATATTAACTTGTCTGTTCCATATTAACTTGTACACGTGTTACGATCAGTATATGCACATCATGGTGTTTTGCAAACCACTTTCATATACATGAATACAAGTCGGGTTATAATGGATGCTTACATGTTAGGGTTACAACAAGATTACAATATTAACTAAGCTCACCATTAAACTCATCGCCCCCGTCGACTGTTTTCACCCTTGTCACATGTTAAGCAATTACATGTTTCGAACAGACAAATTGTAACACATGTTAGATCAGTATATACACATCATGGTGTTTTGTAAACCACTAGCTTATACATGAATACATGTCAGGTTACAAAAAGATTATAACAGAGGCTTAACACATGTTATATATTCCAGAATGTGCAAAACAAATGACCCGTTTCATATTATATTTTCCAAAATTACCGGTACATATGTTACCATAATGGCTCATTTCATATTACACGTTACATACTAACTTGTACATTTATTAGTTGTACAAGTTTTACGCTCAATATCCACATTATCGGATATTTTAAACATCAACAAGATTATAATGGTGGAGGCGCCCGTATTTGTACCTCTACTGTTATAGTTACTATTGAAGTTTATGCATCCATTCTGAAGTCTTAACACATGTTATAATAGAGGCTTAACACACGTTATATCAGGAAGTCTTAACACACGTTATAATAGATGCTTAACACACGTTATACATTTTCAGTCACTTAACACCTGTGTCAGTATGTATATACACATTTGTTATATTGCCTAAACATCCACAAATCTCAACAAAATAGGTTCATAACAAAAACAAATTAACGGAATCTTGAACAACTTCATCTTAATTAAAGAAACAAGAATCATAAGTGGGACACCTCATCCACCAAAGCCTAACACTCTCGATTCAGATTTAATTGGGGAAAAACATATGCTATAACTTAAGACCGATTTAATTGCGAAAAAAACACCAAACCATGATTCAGTTGCAGAAGACGATGGCGGTTGTAGCAAGGGTCAGGTCAAAACAAAATCATCACCACCGAATACCGCCCCATCAACCATCACTGCCCACTACTGCCCCTGCCACCATCTAACAGAACACACCAAATCAAACCACAACCCCACCTGCCACCATCCAACACACGAAAACCCCCTTCTCAATTTCGAACAATCTCGTCACCATCCAGCACCACCAACCACCCACCATCCACCACCTTCTACAACCACCCACTGTCGCCGCTATCAACCACCAACACCCTAGAATGAACCAGTCACCACCTTCCACCAACCACCAGATCTGCAACCCACCATCGTGCCTCACTCATTCCCCTGCCCCAACCATAACGGTTAACAACACCACCGCCACAGCGCTGCTGCTGCCGTGGGTGGCTGGGAACCCACCAGTTTTCTCTCTCTCTCTTTCGATTTCTCTGGACCTCTCTTTCTCTTTCGATTTCTCTGGTACTCTCTCTCACGGCTCTCACTCTTTCTCTAGGCTTGCAGGTTGTAAGTTTTGTGTAGAGAGAAGGGAAAGTCATGGGAGCTAGGGTTTTGATTTGGGGAGGAGAAGATGAGATCTGTGATTTTAGAGAGAGGAATTGTGATTTTGAATTGGATATGAAGAGAGAGAAAGGGAGGTGCATTAAAGAGAGATGATAGGACTAGACATTGGAGAGAGAAGAAATATACTACCCAAAATGCCCTTTTCAGTTGACTAATTGTACCAGCATGGAGTATTTTAATGTTTTAAATGCTAAAAGTTGTCTAAACAAATCATGACCCTTAATCTATTAAGATGAAACAAGATCAATGGACCACATAGAGTTTCCAAAGTTTTTTAAAAAAGATGGGGTTTCTTGTATAGCCAAGCCCTATATATATATATATATATGAAATGATGAGTTTTGACACTATATGAAAAATGAAACAAGTTTAATGTGAAACTCATAGGTTTGAGTTTAGTTTACATGAGTTCGAGTCATTAGGTTGAACCCGCAATACATTTAAATAAACAACGTGTTTGAGTCATAACTTAAACTTTTAAAAATATACTTTTGTCATAACTTAAAGTTATGGGTTAGTTAAAAGACAAGAGAAACTAGCATCATGTGTTAGTTAAAATATTGTTTTATATACATAATAAAAGAATAATATATTGAAAAATAATAGGTTAAAAACGTCGCACTTGTGTCAATCCGGAAAAAAAAAAACTTGTGTTGTTATCGGGCTCATATATGTGACATGATTTGTTACCCGCCAACACTCCTAAAGGAATATTTTAGACTAGTTGGCTAGTGAGTGGTGATTTTAGCACTAGCTGGAAATCTTTTATTTATTTATTTATAAGATTTAGATTGCTAGAATCAATAGCTGGAAATCTTGTAAACGAACCAAATAAACATGGACAAAGCATTTATTCGTATTCATTCGTTAAGGAAATAAACGTGTTCACGAACGCTTCATGAACACTTATCGAACGAAATTTTATGTTCTTGTTTGTTCATTAAGGAAAACTGATGTGCTCACGAACACAAATAAAATTGGTGGAAGAGACGGAAGCTAGTGGTGAATGGCGGAGGGAGCAACGCTTGAACTTGAAACCATTATCAAGGAACGGGTCCATAATATTTGCCGAAGTTAATATTAAGAAAGGAAAAGGGAACCATGCATACACATGTTAGGAATAAGGTTCCCTATTTTAATTTTTTGGGTAATAAAATAAATACAAAACAAAGGATATAAAAAATTTAGATTAAATACAAGTAAAAAAATATTTCATGACCAAAACAAACAAACCAACATTAAAGAACGTTCCCGAACGTGTTACCTAACGTTTACGAACATAATTAAACAAACGAGACCTATGTTCATGCTCGTTCATTTACTTAATCGAAAAAGAATTTCTCGTTCGTGTTCGTTTTACGTCAAACTGTTCGCTAAACATGTGATTCGTTTACAACCATAAGAATCAAACATACTAATAAAAGGACAAAAGAGATGATAAAAAATTAATATGAAGACTGAAGTTACAAGAAAATCCCATATTACAAATTAAACGCCTTATGTCGTGTTCTTCATTTTTTTTATATCAATCAATTTCTATCCATTTGCTATAAGGCTATGGGGTGTAGGGCGTTGGTTGGAGCGGGGGTTGCCAAGCAACGCTGGCTAAACCATACCGGGCCAGCGTTGTCTACAACATAGCTCTGCTGGTGTGGGTTTGAAGCCTGACCGGGGGGGGGGGGGGGGGGGAGGGGGGGAGGAGAGAGAGGTGAGGTGGCTGGCTTGGATTGTCTGGTGAGAGATGACCGTTTGGGCTAGCCGTTGCCAAACGGCTACTTTATTTAAAAAAAATATTTCTTTTTTAAACATTATAAATACTCACCCATTTTTTACAATTTTTTACTAATTCTATACTTCTCTACTTCTTCTATCTCTATATTTTTTTTATAAATTCAACCCACTTAATCCTCTACAATGCATCCATTTAACTGAAACTACCACCCAACCAACCCCTTTGGTTACCAAGAGAACCCGAACCCTAGCCCGACACAAAGTTACAAGAAAATCCCATATTACAAACCACACGGTTTAGTATACACAACGTGTCCTGATCTAGCCGGATTCGCGTCGTATTTAGGAAACCGTGTATTCACGAACTTTCCATACGACGATTCATCTATTCTAGTTAACCTTTCCCAACCTGATTCTGTACCCGAAACACAACCGCAAGACGTTGGTGGTTCGTCATCCAAACCGGCCAAAAAAAGAAGTCACAAGAAAAAAAATGGATGAAGAGAAAGCACTAGCGGCCGCTCAACTAACACAAATAAAGTGGACGCCTCAAGAAGAAACTACTTTGACAAGATATTAAATCGATGAATCGGAAATTCCGATTCAATGTATTTTTTATATAACAATATTATTGTTTTCAGTTTTATTATAATTTTTTATAATGTCTAAAATTTTTTTGGGATAGGGAATTCACGATACTGCAAAGATTTTTGTGATTTCATAAAGACATCATTTAATACGCAAATGCAAACTGCGGAGGTGTATCGTGAAAATGATAGCCTCTTGTCTAAGTGGGGTGACATAGATACACACGTCACCGCGTTCAACGGTTGTTTCCGTGAGGCGAAGAACTCGCCAAGGAGCGGTGAAACCGAGGCCGACTTTATCAAGAATGCCATGGTATCATAAGGAGAAAACAAGAAGCACGAGTTTAAGTGGATCCACAGGTGGATCTAAAACAGATAGTGAATCTTTGTTCAACAGACTTTAAGTATTACGAGTTTGCAAGACCCTTTTATCTAATACTCAGGAACTTCCAGCCTATTACGCGTAGTACATTCACTTAATCTTTTTGAAAATACGTCAGTTTACACTGGTAAATACAATTAACTAAATCTTTTGAAAAGTGTTTATAAAATTGGTTTGAATGCACAAGGCATAAAATCTTTTGTAACTTGGGACAATTATTTTAAATATAATCTTGTATACAGTTTTACATGTTTGTCATCAATTCAGGACCCGGTTAGAAGAGCCGGATAAGATTAATAGACACACCACTTGGTATAATACCCACAAGAAGTTTCCTTACGAGTGGGGTACCTTTTACATACGCAACTGTCAGGTGTATGCCTACACCCCGTGCTTAAGTCGTGACCATTTCTAATGAATGAGCCAATGATATCCAGGATATGGTCATTAACCCCACAAAGGCATTGCATCAAACAAGACAGATTAAAACATGTTATGCATCTTTTTAATCACATTCCGATTGTACGATTTCATATCCAACCAAGCGGTATTATTATAATACCGTATCCCAAGCCCGTATAAGAGAAAATAAGTTAAAAGTATTTACCTGAGCTAAAATATAATTTTATTCCCAGCCGTATTTCAATCAGCAAGTACAAGTAGCTTTTACTGGGCTCCTAATCTGGAACGAAGGTTTTAATAACCTATTAGATTCCTAACGGGTCTTATTTAAGTTTTAACTTAGACCGGTTAGTTTTAAAGAAAGGTTTACGGTTCAAAACGCAAGATTAAGCGAATACCGGATTAGAATGTGATTTAGACCCGACAAGTTTGAAGACTTGTATAAAATTGGTAAACTAAATACATTCTGGATTTTGAAGTAAAAATGATAAGGTTTGACCCGTTTTGGCAAATTTATGCAAACTAGTTACATAAACCGTATCGAACGCGTATACGCATAACGGGTAACCGGATGAGTCATGAACAAGTCCCATAAGTTATTATGCTTAAATATGTTGTGATATCAGTAGGATATCTTCCATTTTACCCAAAATGAATAAAACCAATTTATGCCCCGTAAGGGTATTTTGTCCATTTTAATGTTTATAAAATAGGTTAAATAGTAATCTGAGGTCCTGGTCTAAAATAATCAGTAAAAATATTTATTTTAACAAGTTATATCAGTAAGATATCTTATATATGTGAAATTTATCATTTATGGCCAAACTATGTACCGTAGGGGCATTTTGGTCATTTCGCATAAGCTATAAGGGTCAAAATTTGAAATCTGAGTTCAAAAATTTTACTTACTGTTAAATTATAAAAAAATTTATTCATAACATCAGTAGGTAACAAGCCTTAGGTGCCAAATATGATTTTAAACCATACTATGCGCCTAAATCACATAAAAGTCGGTATTTGACGATATTCGGGTTATTTAAGGAAATATGAGATTTTGATCAGCCTCTACAGTTTAAGATAATTTATTTAATGTATAAAATCAGTAGAAAAAGGTTTGATATGTAAAGGATGTGTAAAACTCATTTTATTAGCGAAAAGGGCATTATTGTCAATTACCGAGCCTATGCAAGAACTCTATGTTATGATTAGTTTAAAATTTTAAAAAAATTTCCAAAAATCCCAAAATATTATATTATAACAGTGGGTAGAAAGTTTAGTGCAAAAAATTGGGCTTAAATTTGATTTATGCCAAAAATGCCATTTAATTAATAAAAAGCTTTAGTTTTACGATATTGTGCATAACTTTCATTCTAGACCAGATTCGGATGTCAAATTTTTAGGACATACTTTATTTCAGTAATAAAGATTTTTGTTCACTCACATTTTCAAAAATCTCGTTTTAATATCAAAAGGGCATAACGGTCAACTTTTCAGCATTTAACGGAAACATGCAATGAACTAGGATTTCTATGTAACCATGCTGTCTAACCTCAGAGGGTTATACTAACATATAATATGGTCCTAAAGGAACCCTAAGGCATAACTAAACTAAGCTAAATCAGGTCAGAACTGAAAGTCAAAGCAAAAGTCAACTTTTGCGATTTTCGGTTGCGAACCGAGCCTAAACTCTGAATTGTCGGGTCGAACACGCCTAGACATGTTCAATTAATATATACCAAGTTATTAAAGTGACAAAACTGATTTCATAGCTTCTATATCATTAGTTATGAATTTTAATTAAAAACCGACTCGTTTGACTTTTATTTTAATTACTTTGACCCGACAATTAACTAAGCAAACGTGATAATTAGGAGGTTCCCTATTGAGGGTTTATTACCTACCTAATTACGATCACGTAGCCATTTTCGTTGCGAACAATGGTTTGACCGTTTAAAAGTCAAAGCGTTTAATGTAAACGCTTGACTTTTCGTCTTTTTAAGCCAATTAAAATTAACTAGCCTCAAGAGGATACTTACAAAGGGTCCAATGGACTGAAAGGAGGTTCCCATAAGTTCAGGATCCTCTTAGATTGAGAGCAAGAGTAGATTGGAATGATATATGCAATGAAATGAATGAAGGGAACTATCTATTTATAGTATTTTGAATTAAACAAGATTGTGACAAGTGTTGGAAAGGATTATGAGATGATTACAAGTGTAAAACTAGTTTCTAATACCATCAAAGGGCCCATAGATTCAAAATATGTGTGTATGGGTTTGTATGAGTGGTTTATGTAGGATCGGTTTGCGACCCAAACGAGTCGTTCGGAAGAGCTCAAATCCGTTTCAGAGGCGGAAACAGAGAAACGGATGTGAAAACAGCTTGATTCACACTTTAAACCTCTTGTATATTGAATTAACAACGTTCACAATCACAAGGAATACCGGCAGCACCTCGGTATCAATTCTGAAAATCTGTTACAAATGAAATGAACACTACCCTATTTATAGCACTCACGGTCTCGCTTGAAACATACATGTCAGTTTCAAGCGAACCACTCAAGCGAAACCAACCAATTACTTTCAAGCGAAACATACAAAATTACATAAATCTGATTTGTGAATTGCTTTGTCTTTTGTGATGTGATGTGATGCAATGATGATGTCACTATTATGATGTCATCATCAAGAATGATGACATCATGCTTGATCAGATCCGCAACGCAGCCGAGACTCGATATAAGACGAAGACGACAGATGTGTGCACCAACAGTTTACAACTAGTAAAACCAAATAAAATAAAAAAATATATGCAGATCACGGGCTTAGGCGGCCTGTGAACGACACCAGGCCCAACATACGCGGCCCGCGACCCTGGCCGGCCCAGCTCAAAGTTTGGCAGCTTGTCTGCTTTGGTCCCTGTTTTGTTTATATACATATCTAACTTGTATAAACGACATAACTGGTCCCTTTAGCTTCTAATTCAGATATATTTAAGTTCCAAAATCAACCTTTGAAGGTTTGACAAGAACAGTCCCTCATACTTTCACTTGTTATATAATCTTTCAAATTATATTAATCTACACTATATTTTCTAGTTTAATGTGTCATGCTAATACAAGGCACAAAGACCTCTAGTAATCATTCTTAGACATTCGGGAGTTTGACCGAGCATTGCGAAGTCCTTGGTTTTTTTAAAAAGATCCTCCAAAGCGTAGTTTCGCAAGTCGTTTCTTTTAGTCCTTTAATCGTACAAAGTAGCGCGAAATGTCATTTAATGATATCCAAGCCTTCCGTGGCCCAGAATGGGTATTCCCAAGCATGTGTTTAAATATTACTATGCTCCCGTTTGCTTAAATGGTCACCAAAAGGCGTAGATTCAAAAGTTGACGCGTTTGGTCCCTCTAATGCGCAAACTTGCGCATATCATCGTTTAATAGCATTGAAGCCTTATCTAATCCATATTAGGCATTCTTGAGAGTATTATTAAACATCACAATGCTTCGGGTTCGTAAAAAGGTCATTCAGAGGTATAATTAATCATATTGACGCTTTTAACCCCTTAAACTTGCAAAGTTGCGCGTAACGTCACTTATAGGCATAAAAGCCTTAGATGGCCAATATTTGGCATTCCTGAGAGTATAATCAAACTTCATGAAGCTCTCGGTTTGTAAAAAGGTCACTCGGAGGTAAGAATTTACATGTTGACACTTTTAACCCTTCATCGCGCAAACTTTCAATTAATTACGCAAATGGCTACTCTCGATCAACAAGTAGCTCATTTGTGAATATGATTACCATGTAATGTTATTCAGTGGCTTATATTAAGCATGTTAACATTTCCAGTCCTTCAATAATCAAAGTTTTTGATTTTTCGCAAAATTAGTCCCTCAAATTCAACGTTTGACTTTATTAGGGTTTAGTACACGTGTCGATACATCATTGGACGTGATTTTACGAGGTGTTACATCCTCACCCCCTTAAAAGAAATCTCAACCTCGAGATTTGCTAAAAATATAGAAGTTCTTTTGTTACAAAGTGAATATGACTTCTCATATATATTCAGGACCCCAACGGTATCCCGTTTAACCTTCACAACAGGTATATGCTATCTTTTGGAGCTTTTAATCCTGTCGATCCTTAATCGATACTGGTTTCTCAACAACCCATAAGTTTTCATTACTCTACACATCATAATGCTATCGACTTAATGGTTAGACATATCCTTAAATCATCAGTGTGGAACACATTACTACTACCATCACGTTCCTTAGGTAAGTCTTAGCTTATAAGCTACTTGATCTTTATATATTCGATTCCCTCGAATGATCCTATATATCTAGAGCTTAACTAGCCCGTTAAATTAAAATTCAGCACACCCTTCCTAGGGTGATACTTTCAGTTAAATCTTATTTCCTATTAAGAACTTAAGAGGTTTGCGACTTTCATCGATCATCGATTTTCCGTCGATTACTGGCAGCTTCTAGATGATCATAAATTTATATGATCTTATCCGTCATTTCCAGGTTAACCTTCAGATCCCGTTGATTGGACTTACAAAAGTCCTGTCCATCAAACAGACGTTTGACATTCCATCTATACAAGGTCCCCAAAGGAGTAGCCTTGGTACTTATATAACAACCATTAGTTATAGGAGAGCTTATTTATGGTGTGATAAATATTCCAACTATTGCTAAGACCAATCTTAAAGAATAGCTAACCTTATGGTTAGTCGAACAATTCGACGATCCTGGGCAGCTGATGGCAATTCTTAATTGTTACCTAAATAGGATTGCGGTAATCAATGCGTCAGCATAATGAACCGATTTTCTTAACTAATAACACCGGAGCTCTCTGAATTATGAATTAGGCTTTATGAAACCTTCTCTAAAAGCTTATCTGATTGGTTCTTAGTTCTTCCAATTCTGTCGGTACTAACCGATATGGAGATTCTTCAATAGGTGTAGCTTTAAGTGGGATGTTAATTTTAACTCTACTTGCTTCTCAAGAGGTAATCAGGTAGTTCTACGAAGAGGACAATCGAGATTCACAGATATAACAGAGATATTTTGAATTTCAGGCTTTATTTTATCTATCATTACCCGTGTCATATAAATGACATATTTTCTTTATGAATGCATGGATGCCTTAATTAGTGACACCTGCTTGGACATTTCTTTACTGGATATCTTCTTTGAATACCATTAGCTGACTTTAGTACAATATGATCATTGGGATATCTCAGTGGTTCCGTGCATTAAACCTCCATACTGATCAGGCATGGAAGCAATCTACGGAACACACTAATATACGCCAATCCTCATATGGGGCCTTTATCAATACAGTTTGGCATTCGCAGTTGATAGAAATCAATGAGATAACAAAAATAAAATAACATATATTATCGTACTTTGTCTGGCGAAAGAGTACTGTAGATTTTTATGAATGAAGATTTCCGACAAGAATAGAAGAAATGATTCCTATGATTTCCGTCGGTAAGTTTTACATTATACTCAATATCTGAAGTTCTTAAGGGAAAATTCTAAAAGTTTGCTAAGCTTATAATATATGGAAGACTTAGTAGTACCCGAATCAAAACAAAATTCTTAGCAATTGATTCACACTAAGGGATGTACCTGGTGTCATCTTTGATATGAAGTGCCTCTTGACATTCATCAGGAGGGTTTAAGCGCCTCCATTCTTAGTCTCTCTATACTTAGCTATACTATCTTTGACAGTTTTAAGGCAGTCTCAGCTTGGACTGGTTTATTTCTTAACCCTTATAATGTAAGTGGCTGAGATAGGTCCATAATGGATTTATAAGAAGCAAGCTTTGAAACCTTAATATGCCCTCTTATTTCTGATGCTAAACCACCAATATATAGTGCATTATGCTTAGATTTTGGATGAACCGAATAGGACACTATTTCAGATAATAAGTTGAAGTCTGTAACATACTGTCGACAGTCTAGATCCTTCATGGTGAGAGTAAAAAATTCTTATTCCATCATTTCTATTCTGTGTCACAGACAACCGATTTTTCTAATGAGTCCATAAACTTGGACCATCCCATATTGTATGAGGTATCTTTCCTGTGGACTTTATTAATGTCCTCACCAACTAAGGGCATCGCCCTTGAATGACTGTGATATGTACCTCGAATGTCTTTCTCAGCACAGACGATGATTTACAGAATGGTTTCCACTTCATCCTTAAATTTTCTTCAATCAATGGTCCCTTTTTCGCCATTGAAGTCTCTTAACTTGCAAGAAACAAAGTACTTTCCAAGTACCTCCTTTAGGGGAACGGGGCTCCTTGCTATATATCATCTTATTTGGTTTATTCTTCGCATTCAAAGTATGAATAAAGCTCTTCTCATGAGTAGAGGAATGTGATTTAGAGCAAATAGCATTCGGCTTTTTGAGCCTTTTCATGTCCTCTTTCATAACTTTTCTAATAGTCGCGTCAATTACATCTTGGAGATTAACTCCATTAACCTTGAGGTTTACATTTGTTGCATCATTAGCTTTGGTAACATCATCAGTGTTGCGATTGCTATTTATCTCGTTCAAGTTTGCCATACTTGAAGCTTGGCACTAAACGCCAAAATTAAACAATTGCTTAGTTGCACTACAATAGCGAGTCATCTTCCTGACGATCTAACATACATTTGCCATGGTATCAATAAACCATATAGGCTAATAAGGTATAAACATTCCTAATGAATGTTATTTGAATGTATATCATTTACATTTAGCCCAGGTCACGAAAGGACCATCAATGGCATTTAGGATTTGGACCGAGTCCATTACCTTTTAGACAGGGAATCACAGTGTCACAATTTTCTTCGTCATATTGACGATTTTGTATAGCTCTGCGGCTTGTCGCAAGGACTTTTTAAATATGAAACATAATTTCGTCATGAAGGTCATGAAAAAATGTAGTACATAGGCTTGTCACGGAGGACATTAATAGCCATATAACACGAAGGCCTTATCGCAAGGGACATATAAGATATGGCACATAAGGCCTCGCCACAAGGGCATTTAAATCTATAAGTCGCAATCTTATTTGATCAGGGACTTTAAGGTTTGAACATAGTTCTTCATCTTTAGGCAGAGAGTCATAGACTACATCTGACATTGCTTTGAAAGGTGATTTTTTTTGCTACATAGGCAAATCAATGGACATCACTAATGGATGTTTATACTTATATGTATATACAATTATCGTATTTGAGGATATTAGTCATGATCTTATCGATCTTATAGACTATAAGGCTTGGGCATTGCCCGTCATTTTGGACAATGAACCATAACGGTCACATTTGTCAATGTCACTAATGGACAATATAATTTATAGCCCGTAGGCGAAACATCACTAAAGGATGTTAAATAATATGATCATCATATTAGATTATATTAGTCATGATCACATTGATCATATAGACTGTTGAGCTTGGACATAGTCCAATATCTTTAGATAGGGGGTCATAGACCACAACTGTCGTTGTCTTATTGGTCAACAAGTTTATCCCGTAAGCATTTCATCACTGATGGATGTTTATATTATGATCATCACATTGATGATACTTGCCATGATCTAGTTCGATCATTTAGGCTTTAAGGCTTGGACATAGTCCAAATACCTTGACGGCTGTGTGGTCTCTCAAGTCACACTGCCAGGAATGTTAACATGTCCTCAGATGTTAACAAGGATTAATTTGTCTTAATGGTTACATAATATTACCATGATCGCATTGATCATATAGGTTTGGAGGCTTGAACGTAGTTCACCACCTCTGGATAGAATGGATATCTCCCTTAACTATCATAGTAGAAAGAATAATTATCCTTGACTACCGAAAGTTTCGGCCAATTAGTGTGGACTTGCCACTTGGCATGGGTAAACCATTAAGAAGATCTTTTTGAAATACTTAGCAGATCGATAAAGTTCGAATAAAATTGATACTAGTGTTTGATAAAGGACGAAATGAGTACCTATATAAAATTTTCAAATCTTCCCATAAATTATTAAGAAATCTACAATAGTGCCTTAATCGGGACTTTTAGTATCATATTTGTCCACAGAGGACTTAAAAGGAAATTACAAGTCCGTATGGGGAACATTTAAAATAGTATAAGTCCGTATAGGGACTATATCAAAACAACTTTCCTATGAAGGGTTTATGATGAATTGTCATGTCTGCTAAAGGACTATAGTGTAATCTCATGTCCTCAAGGAACTATTTCGAAATAGTATATCCCTAGATGGATTTTAAATAAATAACTTGTCCATAAAAGGACTATATTGATACAATGTGTACACTAAAAGGCTTTGCTAAACAGATGTCCTCACAGGGACTTAAATCGAAAGATATGTTCATATAGGTATTATAAGAAACAAATGTCCATACTGGGACTATATATAAAAGATAGGTCCTAATAGGGATTTTATTGTAATATAATGTCCACGAAGGGACTATTATAATATACGTATATACAAAGTTTTATCAGGAGACGTAGATCCATAAGGATTATGATGAAATAATATGTCCGCAAAGGACTTTAGTAATCAAATGCCCATACAGGGACTTAAAGGTAAAAAATTTAATTGTGATGAAAGAAAGGTTTCTAAGGTTTTCCTTGCTTTATTCTGATTGTTTCTTCTTCTTTATTTATCGTGCGCAGTAGAGACTCTGAAGATTTTAGTGAATAAAGTAATATTTTAAATCAGGGTCCATTGCAGAAGTAGAATCCAAGGATTCAATGATTAGAGAAATGACATAGATCACGGATTAGGCTTTGACTGGTATAGTCTAAGTCTGAAATTTCCAAAACTCGGAGGTAAGAATTAGAGATTGATACCATCCACATGTATCATCTTCAATGTGGGAGCCTCAGGGACCTTCTGGTATGAACTCCGTAGTCTGGATAAGTACCGTATTTGGTACCTAAACGTCGTGGTTTCTGTAAAAAACGCTTAAAAAGGAAGTGTTTTGGGAGATAAAAACATGTATAATTTAAAGTGTATCAAACATCCCCACACTTGAACTTTGCTTGTCCTCAAGCAAACTTAAAACAAGGAATCAAATCTAAATATTTACAAAGTTACTAATTTGTTTGGTGGTCAAATTGGTTTTCAAAAAGTCATCATCAAAGATTTAAAACAAACAAGCTTTGTTGGATGTATGAAAGGATAACTATAAAACAATGATTCCACGTTTGATTGACTTAGCATGCAAATCTTTACATTTCTCACAATGTTCACACACACTCGGTTATATTTCTGAATCATACATATAATGTGTATGTAAAACACTCGACGCCAAGTCAATGAATCATGCAATATCATAAGCTTGTCAAAAAGATCTAATCTCCACCAATTAATACGTGAAAAACATAAATCAAGAGGTCTTTGATGGGTTGTAATGATAGGCTATGGTTAAGGGTATGGAATGGATATTTGAAAGTGGCTAAAAGGTCAAAACTCGGCGATTTTATTTTCTAGGATCTTGAACACACGTTGCTAAGCTATTGTGTATGTGTTCAGAGTTTATTCTTTTTCCACTTCTACTCTCTATTTTCTTTCTTGATGGTTTTCCATAATTCTCTTAGAGAGTTTTGGGAAATGTTTTTTTTTTTTTTGAGACTTTATATCAATTTAGATAGCTATGGCCGAATTTTAACAAAAAGGGTAAAAATTGAAAAGGCTATATTTGGTTAATTAGGCTTAATATTTGGGTAAAATTTTGAAAAATACGAAAATAGGCTCAACATGGCGAACTAATGGATAATGTTGGGTGCGGGATATAAACAAAGAAAAAGGCTAACAAAAGGGTATCCTAAGTGCCTCTATCATTTCTATGTAATTTCACATATTTATGATTTTGAAAAGTATACAAATGGCAAGTTCTGAATTACATGAAATATCCGGCTCACTCATTTTCCGCAAAAACAAAGAAGCATTGACAAGAAAGCAGTAAAGGCTCAAAAATACGCTCACGAAAACGGAAGGAATGGGTATAAATATAAAGATAAACATGCAAGTCTTTCTTCTTGTTTTATCACGCTTTTAGTTATCTTTTTCAAAAAATCAATTTTGCTTGTCGGTTTTTATCAAATTTGATGCTTTCTAAAGAACACAATTGACCATTTTTGTTTTATTTTTGAAAATATGTACAGAAATGAGAATGCCTAAGGATAAACAAAAATGAGAACGATTAAGGACAAACAAAGTTTAAAACCTTTTAAACCCCTCCCCACACTTGAACTTCACATTGTCCCCAATGTGAAATACATATTAGTTAAGCAATTATGAAGAGCTAAACTAATAATGTGAAAAGGGAAAGAGGTACTTCCTCAGAGTTGAAGTTGACTCATTTGAGTAGACTTTAATTGAAGTCTTCTCAACTCTGTGTGCATTCTTTACAAATCTGCCAAGCATGTCCCGTTCTAAAACACCCAACATTACCATTGATTAAAATGTTAGATAACCAAACCAAATCCATTATTCAAACAAAACAAACACACTACTTAAACATAAAAACAGACATAAAGTTTTAAAGATCCTAAATAAAATAAAGTACTAAATAGAAATAAGATAAACTACGATAAAAAACCAGTCTTTCTGAACGGTCTGCTCTACCTCCTCCTCCTACTCCTCATCATCATCATCATGATCATCATCCTGGTGGCGTGTTCCAGATGAACCCGCCCCGTAGTTACATGGGTTTCCAAATGGAAAATGTGGAGGCTCTTTGAAGTGGCTAGGATAAACTCTTTGTAGCCGTCCGAAGATGTAGGAAAAACCTGCATACATCTCATCCCTCATAGTGTCTTGAGTCGCTCGCATAGTCTCCTGAGTGGCTCTCATAGTGTCCTGAGTAACCTGCATTTGTTGAAAATGCTGATATAACTCGGGATAGGAAGGTATACCTGGAGGCCAGTTCTATTGTGGCAGATACTGATACTGGTGCTCGGGGTGTTCGTGTTGTGGATGATCGTGCATCGGCTGGTTGTGTTGCGGTGGTGGCTCTAGTACCTGATGTTCATCCATCTCAATGTCTTCGTCCTGTGGTGGTAGTGGATCCCGTATCTCTCCATTTAGACCTCTCAGTCTCGGGCCATTGTCTGTATCCACTACTCGACCCATTGCTCTCAAAGACTTCATGTCTACATCCCCTCCTGCGTGAACCATTGTGAGGCTACTGACTAAATCATCTGTCATAATACCCATATTGTATGCCAACTGAGTCACATATTCACCACCGTGGATTTCACTGCTTGTAGTCCTCCCCGCGCTATTTAAGAAAAATTCAGGCATTCTAGCTGCGAGGTTGACATGTACTCCATTCACTATTGAATATAGGAAAAGAAGATCTGGAGTGGGACAGTTTCCTGCACTGTCCATGCGTCCGCATATGGTGTGACTCATGACCTGATGAATGACCCTAAGAAGTGGGTCTCGTAGTCTTGATGCTTTTGCTTCTCTAGCATCATAGGGTGGCCCATCTGCCACTTGTGCCCAAAAATTAGCCCGCTGTTGGTCATTGTCAAACTTGTAGATGTTGGTGAAAAGGTCTGAATCGAGATCTTCAGCTGAGTATATTCCAAGCCTTCTCTCCAATTTAGCAACTGACCATTTATGCCATTTTCTACCCAAACTAAACTGTATCGTCTCTTTATTCTTAAAGTCTGGATTTTCGCTTCTTGGTTTGTCATAGGAGTATGAAGCAAAAAAATCCAATGTAAGCTCGAGATACACGGGCCGTTCAATGTTGAACAACCTTGACATCGGATATGAAATCATGTTGGATAGTCTTTCATCTTGGTTTAGGGTTGTCAGGGTGGGCCAATTTATCCTTCTTGATTCACCGATTTTCCCTCGTCGATTCCATAAGGCCTCCAATCTGGCAATTTAGGGACGTTCTTTCATTTTGTTTTCGCTGAATTCGAGAAATCGATAGTTCATCTGCATACAGGAATACAACAAAATAAGAGCAGAATCTAAAATTTTAAGTGCTGCCACCGGAACAGGCTGTTTTCGACGTTCTGTTGTCATTTCAGCAACCGCATGGTCGTGCGACTTATCACACTACTGTGCCATTCTGAGATCGTTGAATGGCTGTTTCCGGTAATTGGTGTTGCACTGCCGTGCCGATTTGGCACTACCATGCATCTCGTTATCGTAGTTTTGATTCACCGATTTGGTTCTGATTTCGGATCGGCAGTGCCATGCCGTTCAAATGCTTGACCGTGCGGTTTGAAAAATCATCAGAAATCAGTTTTATTCACTGATTTTAACCTTTATAATTCAAAATTTAACTTGTAATCAGTGAACGAACATTAGAACAATGATCAGAACTACCGATTTAGCATCAAACATTCAAGAACAAAGGTTTATTTGACTTTATGAAGAAAACCCCCAAATTTCTTGATTCAAAACCCAATATCTACATCAGAAACTAAGTTAAATCTGACAAACAAGTAGGAAACATACCTTGCAAGAAGATTGGAGTGAAATCTAAGCAAAAATTGGATGATTTTAGGGTGTGGGCGACCTAGAACTCCTATGCGGCTATTAGGGTTTCGAAAAAGTGTGAAATTTTTACTACAAGTTTGTTTAAATACCCCCTTTTTACTGCTGAGATTTTCACTCGCACGGACATGCGACCTGTCGCACGGTCGTGCCGATCCAAGCCGCACTCCTGGTTTGCCTAACAATGCCGTGTTACACGGTAGTGCAGCTGGTCGCACGGTAGTACGAGTTCGAAGACTACTCGGTGCACTAGTTCTGGCCTGGTCTGACTACGAACCGCATGACTGTGCCGATGACCGCACGGTCATGCGTCACCTGGGCATTTTCTTGTCAGTTTTAACAGCAAGGTTTTAACTTCGTATTTTCACCCAATTTTTCTTTTTTTGCAAGATTTTGTATATTTTAACAGTAAATCAACTTCAAAAGTTATGGATCAAACTTGTATGTACCTAGGTTTAAATCGAAAAATTAACGAACTAGGAAATATGATAAACCACTATTTACAAGGTTACCATTAGCGTGCGAAAACACGTTCGCTAAATTTGTCAGCGAGTCGATAGCTAGACTCATTCTCCCCACACTTGTTTCAAGCGTGTGGGATGTGGAGTTTGAGAATTTCCTCCACCAAGTCAACCGGTCCTTTGATGTAATTTTTGAGTCTATGACCGTTGACTTTGAAAGTTTCCCTACTTAAGTTTTCGATGATGATGGCTCCGTAAGGAAATACTTCTTTGACTCTGTATGGACCCGTCCATCGTGATCTTAACTTCCCGGGGAATAAACACAGTCGTGAGGAGTATAATAAGACAAGATCCAAAACGCGGAAATCTTTATGTTCTCTCAATCTTTTGTCATGAAACCTCTTGACTCGTTCCTTTTACCTGCTAGAACTCTCATAGGCATGGTTTCTTATCTCCTCAAGCTCGTGGATTTGCAGAAAACGGGCTTCAACTCCGCTCTTCTAATCCTTGTTTGCCGTCTTCAAGGCCCAAAATGCCTTGTGTTCTAGGTCGACAGGTAGATGACAGGCTTTTCCGTGAACCAACCTAAAGGGCGTGGTCCCGATAGGTGTCTTAAATGCAGTTCTAAAAGCCCACAGAGCGTCATCTAGCTTGTCTGACCAATCCTTGCGGTTGTTATTAATGGACCGCTCAAGGATTCTTTTCAAACCCCGATTTGTGACCTCTACTTGCCCGCTCGTTTGAGGATGGTATGGCGTAGCCAATCTATGATGAACACCATAACGGGACAAAGCTCGTTCTAATAGTGCATTACAAAAATGCGTTCCTTAGTCACTGATCAGTGCTTTTGGAGCACCAAATTGGGCAAACAAACTTTTTAAGAACCTCACAACCACCCTAGCATTGTTTGTAGGCAAAGCTTGTGCTTCGGCCCATTTTGAGACATAGTCAACTGCAACTAGGATGTATTTGTTACCTCGTGAGGCTGGAAATGGACCCATGAAGTCGATACCCCATATATCAAAGACTTCACAGACTTGTATTGGATGTTGAGGTATTTCATTGCGTGCGGAGATATTTGTTACCCTCTAGCAAACATCACACGCTCTAACCCATTCATATGCGTCACGAAAGATGGTGGGCCAGTAAAACCAGGAGTCTAACACTTTCTTTCAGTGTAATTTTCTCCATGATGACCTCCGGTGGGCCCTTCGTGACAGTGACGTAGAATGCTAGCTGCCTCCTCTCCAAATACACATCTACGGATCACTTGATCGACTCCAACTCTAAACAAGAATGGTTTGTCCCAAATATTGTATTTTAAGTCTGCAAAGAACTTCCTCTTTTGCTGATATGAAAATCCTTTGATAAGGATTCCACATGCGAGGTAATTTGCGAAGTCGGCGAACCAAGGTGACTCGTCATTCATCTCGATACTTAAAAGGAATTCATGGGGGAAGTTGTCATTTATTGGTTCCTCCATCGAATCTTCTGAATTACCATGCTCAAGTCTCGAGAGATGGTCGGCTGCAACATTTAAGGCTCCCTTTTTGTCTTGGATCTCAATGTCAAATTCGTATAGTAATAAGATCCATCTGATAACACACGGTTTTGCATCCTGTTTACTAAAAAGGTATTTGATAGCTGCATGATCCGTATACACAATTGTTTTGGACAACACTAGGTACCACCTGAATTTGTCGAAAGCATATACTACTGCCAAAAGCTCTTTCTCTGTAGTCGTGTAATTCTCTTGAGCATCGTGTAGAGTTTTGTTGGCATAGTAAATAGGATGAAAATGCTTCTCTCTTCGCTGTCCTAAGACTGCTTCTATTGCGAAATCACTTGCGTCGCACATTATCTCAAATGGCAATGCCTAATCTGGTGCAACCAGAATAGGGGCTTCAATAAGCCTCTGCTTCAGTTGCTTGAATGCCTTCGTGCATTCGTCTGAAAATACAAATGGAGCATCTTTTTCTAACAAACGGGTCATAGGTCTTGCGATTTTTGAAAAGTCTTTTATGAATCGCCTATAGAACCCTGCATAACCCAGGAAACTTCTAATCGCTCTGACCGAGGTAGGGGAGGAAGTTTAGAAATGATATCCACTTTTGATGGATCAACTTCCAACCCGGCTTTAGAGATCTTGTGTCTGAGAACTACCCCTTCTATCACCATGAAGTGGTATTTCTCCCAGTTAAGCACAAGATTAGTTTCCTCACATCTCATTGACATTCTTTTCAGATTTCCAAGACATTGATTGAAAGAACTCCCGAACACAGAGAAATCATCCATGAATACTTCCATGGAGTCTTCAATCATATCATGGAAAACGGCTACCATGCAGCGCTTAAATGTGGCAGGTGCATTACATAGCCCAAAAGGAATACGCCAATAGGCGAATGTGCCGAAAGGACATGTGAAAGTAGTTTTTTCCTGATCCTCAGGAGCGATAGGAATTTGAAAGTATCCAAAGAACCCATCCAGAAAACAGAAAAATGACTTCCCCGATAGACGTTCCAACATCTGGTCGATGAATGGAAGCGGGAAGTGGTCCTTACGGGTGGCATCGTTGAGTTTGTGGTAGTCGATGCAAACTCGCCATCCGGTGACGGTACAGGTAGGAATAAGTTCATTCCTATCGTTTGGGACTATAGTAATACCATCTTTCTTGGGTACTACTTGCAATGGACTTACCCAAACAGAATCAGATATAGGATAAATCAGTCCTGCATCTAATAACTTGATTACTTCTTTCTTCACCATGTATTGCATATTAGGATTCAAACGCCTTTGATGCTGTGCACTAGGCATGTAATTGTCCTCCATTAGAATCTTATGAGTACAAAAAGAAGGATTAATGCCTTTGATATCCATTATCTTCCACGCCATGGCTTTCTTATGAAGCTTTAGAACTTCGAGAAGCTGTCTCTTTTTGTAACACCTTGTAAATTTATGTCCAATATCATATCAACACGTGTCATGGACTTTAGACTTGTAAGGAAGTGATTTAGAGGGACTAAAGTTAACAAACATAGAAAATATGTGAATATAAGGATTCAAAATGTCAACAATGGATAAATATACTTTACAATAACCCTACACGATGTTTATACCCTTAAACGAATGAATCATGGATCATACGAAGCTAATTGTGAAAGAAAGTGAGAGATTACAAACTACAGGGGTTAAATGTGTCAACATGTTTAAAGTACACCTCTGAGTGACCTTTTAGCGAACCCGAAGCTTTGTAGCAATAAATTATACTCACTAGAATATGTGATAAAAATTTCACAAGGTTTCGATAAAGTATGAGAAAGTTATGATAGTATTCGTATACGAAGGGTTAAAAACGTCAACGTTGAAATTCAAGGCTTTACGGGTGATCATAAAGTTAACCAAGGACTTAACAATGTTTAATTATGTCTTGGAGCCCTTAAAAGTCAAGTTAGAGGACCAAAAGTGCAAGAAATAAACTTAAAACCACGTTTGAAAGGATCAGGGGCTGAAATGTAAATAGCTGAAACTTGTGTGGCTGGTAACTGAGGTGCTGGCGTAGCGCCACCAACAACCCCTTCTGCCGGCGCGCTACGCGACGGCCTTAGCTGGTTAGAATTCATGCACAGGTGCGAGTTCGGCAAGTTAAACCGACTTAGAAGCCTTGTATTCGATTCTAGGGACTTGTTTGATGGTTTTTCCATGCCTAGGGACACCTGGAAGTGATCAAGGAACATCTATAGGCTATTGTGGCATGATCTTGATGATTTAAACTCACTATATAAGAACCCATTATTGCAACACTTTGGCTTACACTTTGAAAACCATTCAAACTCAATTTCTGGAGATCCCTGGAGCTCAAGGCCACTTCCCAAGCATCCTTAGTCGTGCATAGGACTTCAGTAAGTGTCCTTAACCTTTCTTAATTCAGTTTTACTTAGTTTATTAGCTTAAAGTCAAACCGTCGTAATTAAGATTTGACTTCGTCATTAATCTTAATTTGTCCAGTCAAATTTCAAATTGAAAGTACCTATGAGTTGGTAATTATGTGGGCAATAAACCCTTAAAAGGGCACCCTCTCATTCCCACTCTAACTAGGTCAATTGTCGGGTCAAAGTTAATCTTAAAAAGTCAACAGAAAGCTTATTTTCAAATTAATGCATAATTAGCAATGTAGAAGCTATGCAACCTGTTTTGTCATTAATATAACTTGGTAATTAATGTAAGAACATGTCTAAACATGTTCAACTCGACAATTTTCTGTTTAAGCTCGGTTCGGAACCGAAAGTCGCAAAAGTAGACTTTTCTTTGACTTTCAGTTCTGACCCATTAGAGCATAGTTTAGAAATGTCTTAGAGCTTTATTAGGACCAGGTTTCATATAAGTATAACCCTCTGTGATTATACAACTTGGTTCTTTAGTTATCCGATTCATATGCATATTTCCGTTAAATGCCTAAAAGTTGACTATTATGCCCATATGACCTTAAAACATGAATTTTAAAAATGTAAAATAATAGAAACCTTAGTTACTGATTAATAAACTTGTACCTAAAATTTGACAGCAGTTTGAGGTCTAGATTAAGAGTTACGCTCAATAGCGTAATTGGAAAGCTTTTTAGTAATTAGATGGCGTAATTAGCATATAGCCTATCTAAACCCAAATTTTGATACCAAACTTTTTACCTACTGATATAAAATAATATTTTGGAATTTTTGGAGATTTTTATTTATTTTTAGGCTAAGCATAACATAGAGTTCTAAGCTTGATCCGGTAATTGTCGGTTTTGCCCTTTTAGGCTATAAAATGAGTTTTACCAATCCTTTTGATACCAAAACTTTTTCTACTAATCCAATATGATAAACATAATATTTTAAGCTTTCTATAGTAATAAAAATATCAGCTTTTCTTATAAAACCCGAAAATCGCTTAAAAATCGTCTTTTTACGCGTTTTAAGCGCATAGTATGTATTAAAACCATTTTAGATATATAAGACTTGGTACCTACTGATGTTTTAAGTAAATTTTTATACTTTAGCAGTAAGAAAAAGTTTTAAACTCAGATTTCCAAATTTGACCTTTAAACCTAAGGTGAAATTACCAAAATGCCCCTTCGGTGCATAATATGGTTAGAAATGATAAATTTCACATATAACTTATACCCTACTGATATAACTTAGAAAAATTAAGTATTTTTACTGATTACATCAGACCTATAACTCAGATTAATATTTAAACTCTTTTATAACCTTTAAAATGACCAAAATGCCCCTTCGGGGCATAGTTTGAGTTTAAATTCGTTTTGGGCATAATAGAAGATATCTTACTGATGTCACAACATATTTAAGGCATATTAACTTAAGAAACTTGTATATGACTCTTTTGGTTACTCGTTACGCACTTTTCGCGTTCAGATCGACTTATGTAACTAGTTTGCATATATTAGCCGAAACGGGTCAAACCATACCGTTTTGTCTCAAAATCCAGAATGTGTTTAAGTTACCCATATTAAACAAGCATACAAGCTTGCCGGGTCAAAACCACATTCTAAACCGGTCTTCGCGTTATCATGTGTTTGAACCGTATTTTTCCTTTTGAAAACTAACCGGTTTAAGTTTAGACTTAATTAAAGACCCATTAGGATTCTAATAGTTTATTAAAAACCTTCGTTCCAGATTAGGAGCCCAGTAAAAGCTACGTGCACTTGCTGTATTTGATTTATACTTTGCTCAGGTAAATACTCTTAACTTATTTTCCCTATACGGGCTTGGGATACGGTATTATAATTATACCGCTTGGTCGGGTATGTAGTCATTTAAATCGGATTGTTATTAATGTATTTACATAACTCGTTTTATTCTGTATTATTTGGTGTATGGCCTTTGGGGGTTAAATGACCATGTCCCGGATATCCTTGGCATCATTCAAAGAAATGGCCACGACCTAAGCACGGGGTGTAGGCGTACACCTGATAGTTGCATTATGTAAAAACTGGTAATCCACTTAAAGGAATCAACCTT
Organism: Helianthus tuberosus; assembly: GCA_030545235.1. NCBI lineage: Eukaryota > Viridiplantae > Streptophyta > Magnoliopsida > Asterales > Asteraceae > Helianthus > Helianthus tuberosus. Next base: position 87,983,223 of record CM060426.1, on the reverse strand, counting down.
GTGGGCATTATACCTGTGGCATGTCAGTTAATCTTGTCCGGCCCTACAAACCGGCCCTAATGGACGACAAATAAGTAAAACTGTATACAAGATTATTTTTAAATAATTGTCCCAAGTTATAAAAGATATTTTTGCCTAATTGCATTCAAATTAATTTTCAAACTCTTTTCAAAATGAGTCAGTTAAGTTGTATTTACCATTGTAAACTGACGTATTTTCCAAAAAGGCTAAGTGCAGGTACTATACGTAATAGGCTGGCTACTCCAGGCATCAATAATCAAGTCTCGCAAGCTCTAGATGTTAAAGTCTGTTGAACAATTTCCTTTTTCTTTCGATCCGCCTGTGGATCTGTTTCAACTATTTTGTGATACTTAATATTACAATTTATTCAGTTGAAATAAATCTATCTTTTGCTTCCGCTGTGCATTTAAATTTGTGTTGTTTGACTATGATGATATCAACTATGTCACGATACTCCCCACCGGGCCCACCGATAATACATGGAAATATCGGGGTGTGACAGGTTGGTATCAGAGCCAACACTGAGTGAATTAAACACTAGCCTTTTTGTTTAATCTCAATTACACAATTGCACATTCCTTGATTCTCGAGTCTAGACAAAGAACATAGGACTAATCCTAATTCGTTTTATTTTGTCCTTATTTGTTTCCTTTGTTATTTTTCTGATTAGCCCTTGCATGGGCAAGTCATTTCAGTTAGAAGTCCCGTTTAGGGCAACCATGTACTTGTTTAAATTTTAATGGAACGGTTAAAATATCATTCCTTTTATAAGATCTACCATTATAATAAAATGGCAAAATCTAAAAAGGACAAGACCTAGCTCACGTGTCATCTTAAGACAGGGCCAAGATGGTAGTTCTTCAATTAGATTCAGATCCTTGTTAACATCTCAATTTAGGATTGTTCTACGTTAAATATTAAAAAGAATCTTAAGGGTAAGACCTAGTCTATATGTCGTTGCAGACATGGCCAAGATGGTAAAACCTATTCAAAAAGATTCAAATCCTTGTTAACATCCGAAGACATGTTAACATTCTTGGCAAAATGTGATTAGATAAAATCGCATAAGTCATCCTTAAATTGGGTTATTCCAATCTTTCCTTATTAAAATAATCATCCCTTAAGGATGAAGTGCCCACGGGCTATAATTAACGTCCTTTGAGACTAAAGACAGTGGTAGCCTACAACTTCCTATCAAGGAAAGGTACTGAACTTTGATTCAAACCTAAATGCCTCGATTCCATAAAATCTGGGCTTATAAACTAAATTTGTCCACGTGACTAGGCCTTTTTGTGCTATTACCAACTTATAATTAAGGGTCATAATAAAGATCCTAAATAATTATATATTTAACAAATTAACTAAAATGGTTATTAAAAATCATGGTTAATAAATAGTCAAAGCTCGATAATACTGTATAAGCTTCTATATAAACCTTGTCCTTATTTGATTTTATATAGCAATTAAGCTACATGACTAGGTCGGAGGAAGTAAACAGTCATCCATTGGAAAACCATGAAAATACTAAGATACATGTGACCGGTGCGGAGCTGCAAGCACTGATAGATAATGCTGTTACAAAAGCTATAGAGCGACATTATAATGAATCTAGCGGGACTCGAAGTAGGACCCTATCCGCACCGCATTCCAAGCCTAAGACTCATTCAGAGGCTCACAGCAAGCCACCCTTTAAGAAAGATGAGCCAAAGAAAGATGATGATCAACATTCCTCAAACCAAAATAGTGTTCCATCCAAGAGGTAGTATTTGATGATAAACCACGTACCAAGTCCTGTACTTATAAGTACTTTGTTTCCTGCAAACCCCGGGATTTCACTGGGGAGAAAGGGGCAATTGATTGTATGACCTGGTTAGATGAGATGGACACAGTAGTTGACATCAGCGGTTGTGCCGAAAGGGATATAGTGAAGTATGTATCCCAATCATTCAAGGGAGAGGTATTAGCTTGGTGGAAGTCTCTCATTCAAGCTGCTGGGAAGATCCCACTCTACAATTTATCATGGGAACAATTCGTTGCTCTCATTAAAGAGAATTATTGCCCGCATCATGAGGTTGAAAGGATTGAATCAGATTTCTTATCGTTGGTAATGAAGAATTTAGATTGTCAAGCTTACCTCACCAGTTTCAATACCATGTCTAGACTGGTTTCATATCTGGTAACCCCAGAACCCAAAAGGATTGCTCGCTTCATTGGGGGTTTAGCCCCAGAAATCAAAGCCAGTGTTAAGGCTTCAAGACCTGCTACGTTTAGGTCAGCAGCTGATCTATCTCTGTCTCTTACTTTAGATGCGGTCAGGCTAAGATCACTAAAGAATTCTGAAGAAGGTAAGAGAAAGCGTGAGGATGATAACTCACGAGGGTCGGAGAAGAAGCATAAGGGTAATACCATGGTTGCAAAAGTCGCTAGGCGCTCCCTAGTCGGTCGACCGGGGAGTTGAGAGTACTCGGTCTACGCGGAGAGTACTCGGGGAGTACTCGGACATGTTACATTATAAAGAAATTACTTTTTGGAGATTAAATATATGTTAAATAACACAAATTTACTAATATTTATAACAAAATATGTGAAAATGATATTCATTATTTACTATGATAGGCATAGAAATTATGTTATATTATTATTTAAGTCAAACTAGGCACGAGTTGACCTACTAGATCCAATTATGGCCGAGGTTTACCACGTTTGACCGACTCCGAGTAATTAGGCGGAGTCAAAGGAAGTCGCCTCGGCAGCCTGCCTTGTAGAGTAGTCGGCCTTGGAAACCTTTTTTTACAACCATGGGTAATACTGACTTCAAGAAGAAGTCCGGGTCCAACAAGGGTAATCAACGGGTGGAGGAAAAGCCAAAGTGCACGACTTGCCAAAAACGCCACTTTGGAAAATGCAGGCTTGAGACCAAGTCTCAGTCAGGACCACCTGCATATGGGTTATGCAAGTCCATGGAGCACAAGACAGTAGACTGCAAGAAGATTAAGGATGCTACGTGCTATAACTGCAATGAAAAAGGGCACATTAAGACCAACTGCCCAAAATACGCTAAAAAGCCTGAGGAAGCCAAGAAGACCAATGCAAGGGTCTTCCGGATGGATGCAAAGGAAGCTGTGCAGGATGACAATGTGATCACAGGTACCTTCCTCATAAATGATGTCTATGCAAGCGTACTTTTTGATTCAGGAGCTGATAAGTCGTTCGTAGATAATAAGTTTTGTGAGTTGCTGAATTTACCTGTTAAAACCTTAAGTGTGAAATATGAGGTGGAATTAGCTGATGGTACCCTAGAAACAGCCTCAACTGTGTTAGATGGATGTGTTATATCCATTAGGAACCACTCTTTTCCATTGTCCCTACTTCCTTTGAAGTTAGCCGGTTTTGATATAGTTATAGGCATGGACTGGTTATCGCATAACCAAGCCAGATCATCTGCAATAAGAAGCAAGTGGTGATAAAGACTATGTCTGGTGAGTCACTTACCATTCAGGGAGATACCCAGTATGGATTGCCTGAGCAGGTGGCTACGCTCAAGGCATCCAGATGTCTGAAAAAGGGTTGTGTCATTTATATGGCACAGGTAACCATTGATGAGCAGAAACCCAAGGTTGAAGATATTCCAGTCATTTCTGAATACCCTGAAGTTTTTCCTAAAAAACTACCTGGTTTACCACCAGATAGGCAAGTAGAATTCAGAATTGACATCATCCCCGGAGTAGCACCTGTTGCGAGAGCGCCTTATAGGTTAGCACCAACAGAGATGAAGGAATTAAGGACGCAACTAGATGATTTGTTAGCCAAAGGTTTTATTAGACCTAGTTCGTCTCCTTGGGGAGCGCCAATCCTGTTTGTCACGAAGAAGGATGGATCGATGCGTCTATGCATCGATTACCATGAGCTTAATAAGGTCACTATCAAGAATAGGTATCCTTTGCCAAGGATCGATGATCTGTTCGATCAATTGCAAGGGGCAAGCTACTTCTCCAAGATTGACTTAAGGTCAGGCTACCACCAATTGAAGGTTAGAGATGAAGATGTACACAAGACTGAATTTAGAACTCGTTATGGTCACTACGAGTTCCTAGTGATGCCTTTTGGGCTCACTAATGCACCAGCAGCATTCATGGACCTCATGAACCGCGTATGCAAGCCCTACTTGGATAAATTTGTCATCGTCTTCATTGACGACATCCTTATTTACTCGAAGAACCAAGCTGACCATGAGAAACATCTTCGTTGTATTCTTAAACTTCTACATCATGAGAAGCTCTACGCCAAGTTTTCAAAGTGTGAATTTTGGCTTCGCGAAGTCCGGTTCCTTGGACATGTTGTTAGTGAGTGTGGTATCCAAGTAGATCCCGCTAAAGTTGAAGCTGTCATGAATTGGCAAGAGCCAAAGACGCCTACAGAGATTCGTAGCTTTCTAGGTTTGGCAGGATATTATAGGCGATTTATTGAAAACTTCTCAAGGATTGCTGCACCCCTGACTTCGTTGACGCGTAAGAATATTAAGTTTGACTGGGGTCCTAAGCAGCAGGAATCCTTCGATGTTCTCAAGCAGAAGTTGAGCAATGCGCCTGTGTTGACATTGCCTGAGGGAATAGATGAATTTGTAGTATATTGTGATGCATCACACACAGGTATGGGATGTGTGCTTATGCAGAAAGGCAAGGTCATTGCCTATGCTTCTCGACAGTTAAAGGTGCACAAGAAGAACTACACCACCCATGACTTGGAGTTGGGTGCCGTTGTATTTGCACTAAAACTTTGGAGGCACTACTTGTATGGAACCAAGTGTGTGATCTATTCAGATCACAAGAGCCTTCAACACTTGTTTAATCATAAGGATTTAAACATGAGGCAGCGACGTTGGATGGAAACTTTGAATGATTATGACTGCGAGATAAGATACCATCCTGGCAAGGCAAATGTAGTCGCCGATGCCTTAAGTAGAAAGGAAAGGGTAAAGCCTATAAGAATCAATGCCAAGAGCATTGAATTAAAGAATAGTTTGAATGAAAGGTTGTTAGCTGCACAGAAAGAAGCTGTGTTGGAAGCTAACTATCCTAATGAAAAGCTAGGAGTAACTGAAGAGCAGTTATCCTATGGTAAGGACGGAATCTTAAGATTAAATGGACGAATATGGGTTCCAGTTTATGGAGCACTTCGGGATGTTATCCTCCAGGAAGCCCACAGTTCTAAATACTCCGTCCATCCTGGAGCTGATAAGATGTACCAGGATCTAAAGGCAAATTATTGGTGGATAGGCTTGAAGAAGTCTATAGCTACCTATGTAGCCAAATGTTTGACGTGCGCACAAGTTAAAGCTGAACATCAAAAGCCGTCAGGTTTGCTACAACAGCCTGAACTTCCCACCTGGAAGTGGGAAATGGTGACAGTGGATTTTATCACCAAATTGCCAAAGACAAAGAAAGGGAATGATACTATTTGGGTGATAGTATATAGACTGACTAAGTCAGCACACTTCCTACCCATCAAGGAGACTCATAGCTCCGACATATTAGCCCAGTTATACGTAGATAAGATTGTATCCCTGCATGGCGTACCAGTGTCTATTATCTCGGACAGAGATACTAGATACACATCCCATTTTTGGAAAAGTTTCCAACAGTCTTTGGGCACACGCTTAAATTTTAGTACGGCTTACCATCCTCAGACGGACGGACAGAGTGAACGTACGATCCAAACTTTGGAAGACATGCTTTGTGCATGTGTGATTGACTTAGGTGGTAGTTGGGATAACCACCTGCCATTGATCGAGTTCTCCTATAACAATAGCTACCATACAAGCATTAAGGCAGCACCTTTTGAGGCATTATATGGTAGGAAATACAGAACGCTTATTTGTTGGGCAGAAGTAGGAGAAGCTCAGTTATCAGGACCTGATATAGTCCTTGAAACAACAGACAAGATTTTCCAAATTCGTGACCGCCTGAAAGCTGCCAGGGATAGGCAGAAAAGTTATGCTGATAAAAGGCGTAAACCTCTGAAGTTTGAGGTTGGTGATAAGGTTTTGCTTAAAGTATCACCCTGGAAGGGGGTGATGCGATTTGGTAAGAAAGATAAGTTAAGCCCAAGGTATATAGGACCATTCGAGATCATCGAATGTGTAGGAGCAGTGGCTTATAAGTTAAATCTACCTGAAGAGCTCAGTGGTATTCACAATGTATTCCATATCTGCAATCTAAAGAAATGTCTAGCAGAGGAATCGCTAGTCATACCACATACAGATGTGCACATAGATGAGAGCTTTGAATTTGTGGAAAAACCATTGTCGATCGAGGATCAACAGGTTAAAAAGCCTCGAAGGAAACATGTGCCAATTGTAAAAGTCAAATGGGATGCCCGTAGAGGTCCCGAGTACACGTGGTGTGACAACTGTCAAATTTGCATGCATCCGTACAGTTAATTAATATTAAATTTGTGCTTAATGACTATGCTTGATTACAACTGTTGATTAAACTGCTTTTTGAATTCTGATACATACATACATATGCATCACATTTATACTGTCACTTCACTTATTTCACACAAACTCTAGTGACAAACTTGATGCACAAAGCACAGTTAGCACACTGAACGGATAACTCAGAAAACATGCTGACAATGCCAGCACATAGACAGACAATGTTTTTGAGGCCAGTATGAGCCAAAAATAGAATACTACACTAGTAGGGAGTGTAGGGAGGTGAGGACCATAAAAATGCGTCACTAGGTGATAGTTATAGTGCCGGGAAGTGCCCAAAACAAACTTTAAATGCAGAATTCTGCACTTTTAAACAAAATCCAGCATTTAACTATGCTAGTAAGGTGTAAAAACTTGGCAAAATAGTCCTAGGTACTTTCCAAAGTGATGGGAATTAATTGTGACACAAAAAGTATTATAAGAGACACTTTGCGGATTAATTAAGCACCTTAACGGAACAGTATCAAACCAAACAACCGGACATTACCCGGAACACAAAAATATTATTAAACACATTGTTTTTATTTTTCTAAGCTAGTTAGGGTCCCCGAACACCCTAACCCACAATAAATCATCATAACACATAAAAGCACTAAAAATTTACACTTAGATGCTAACTAACTAATGTAACTAAACAATTGAGATCCAACTAACCCCCCCCCCCCCCCCAAACCTATTCACGGTTATACTAGGGGTCCCACAAGTGATTTTCTTTGAATTGTTTAGTGGATTTGCAAGCACGATAAGAAACATAATAACCATAAGTCAATAACATGTTGGAGGATACCTTATTTAAAACCACAAGACCAAACCCATTTCATCCTCAACATCTCAAACTCACCACAACCTCCATTCCTCACTCTCTCACTCTCGGCCTAAACTCACACACACAACCCATCCATTTTCATCCAACATTCAACCAATCTCTAGTGATATTAAGGTGTAAGAAGCATAGTTAGGAAGCTTGGAGCTTTCGGAAGTTGAAGGACCTCTCTCGTCTTCTTTTAACCACCACTTTTCTACACTTGAACTCCCCTAGCCTTGTGCTAGTAGTAAGTGCCTTAGATCTTCATCTTGTTCATATTTTTGTTGGTTAATAATGAAAGGGTCGGTGAAATGTAAGAACTCTAAAGAACATGAACAAAGTCTTGAACATAAACTAGTCTAGTGAGGAAGTATTGTTAAAATGATGAAGTAATCATGATAAATCTGAGTAATACAAACAATAATCTTCTGTAAATAACTTATGTTATGAGATAAATCGTTATTAGAATAAATGGTAATCGTATGTGTACATTCTAGTGACACTTATATTATAAAAAGCATGCTGATTTGCATTTTCAGCTAACATTAACTGGCTGTAACCAGATCATAACTTAACGAAAAACTGATTTTCTTGAGTCTATAACGTGTTATTATGAAATACGGTTCTAATGGCACTGGAATCATAATTTTTGGATTTCGTTTGCTATTTTTAAAGGGTCGTTTTCTAACAGCAACTAAAGCTGCGTTTTTACTGCTGAAAATAGGTGTTATGTTTTTCATCATAACTTAAAATCTGTGTAGGATTAGGTCATGAAATTTGTTCTGTAGATGACCACTGATGTATTTGTAATTCTCTCACTGGAATTTCATAAATCGGACGTACAATGAATTTTAAATAAATTATTCCGCAGACTGCAGTCAGAAAAAGATAAATATGATTCCAGTCCGGAAAATGATTTTCTATAAAATATTGGTAATAAAATGGACCCCGATACTTTTACACAATAATATTTGGATCGTATAAGGCATTCTGTAAAAATTTGGGAATTTTTGGAATAAGATAACTATTTATTAAAATACCCGAAAACAGCCCGGTTTTTGTATATTAAAACTGAAATGATATAAGTAGTATTTTGCAGGTCTAAATGACGGGTTGGTTATTTGAGAACGATCTAACGTGTTATATGTTAAAGAAAATGATATGCTATTTAGCATGGGCACCTCCATTTACAAAGGAGACTATGGCGAAATTTTCCGAAAATCCTAACACTTAGTAAATATTTTTCTGAATGAGTGTTACAAATATACTTTATAACTTGTGTTTCAAATATAAACTTCGCCATAAATTTTGTTACTAAATACAAAGTATCGGAGGTTGGTTTTTCACGAATAAAAATGGGTAAATATGTATTTAGCATATGTATTTTATACTAAGACACTTGTGTGATCATTTGTATATTTTGTGAACTAGTTATATTATTTTAGGGTAAAATAATATAACTTACAAAATACCATGGAAATTACAACTCCAAAATAATACCAAATTGCAAGGAATAAAATACTGAAGTTACACACGTAATATTATGAAACCGAACAAGAAAACGTAACTTATGAAATATTCCGAGATATACCATTACACTATATTTTTGGGTAAAATATTATTTTGGAAACAAAGGAAGTAAAAATATATTATTTTTGGGAAAAATATATATATTTTGCATATGTTATTTTTGACAAATAAGTTATATATTTTCTAAGTAAGACTTGAAAAATATTGTTTTTGGAAATATATATTGGGAATATATTGGTATATTTTAATGGGAATAATGCACCGAAATACGACGCCATTACTTGGCAAGATATACAAATACGAATACGAAAATACACAAAGTATGAGATACCCCCCATCCTTGGGAAGGAAATGCGAATACAAATGCATGAGAAGTATTACTACAAAAATATTGTTTAACAAATTATTCCAAAAGAAAATGCAAGTTAAAATATTTATTATTTTAACAACCAATTATATAACTTGGAATACTACCAAAGACACTTTTAAATGTAACTCAAAGGCACCAATCAATATTAAGACAAGGCATGACCCGTTCGTCTAATAGACGTTAGTACACATGTAGGTAGTCGTGCGTTCTAGTGGAAGCTTCGAGTTACATTGGATACGAAGACGCAAAACAGTGAGTTCATGTCCCCCTTTTCTTTTAACTGTTTTCAGTTTTATAACTTCAGGGGTGAAATACATGTTACATACTCTTTACAAACAATTACAATGGTATGATTAGCTAAGGAATGTACTGCTAGATCAGATGAATGGGTAGGCCATTAACATAAGACCATTAATCCATGTATAAGGACCGAGGGGCATGCGTGATAGATCTATTGGGTGTTGCGAGCCCCACACATGGGCCAGCGTGTGGCTGCATGTGGTGACTATGTCGTTCCGCCGGAAGGACCGGTATGAAATACGCGTTACAGGTTTGAGTGCTTCCTAGACCATGTCACTTATTAATGTATTAGCTATACATTAATTGATCTGTTCTTCCTTATTGCTACATACCAAGGACATACATTTGTACAAACACATTTTAACGATTTATGCAGACACACATTAATGATTTATACAAACTCACATACACATGAACTCGCTCAACCTTTGTTGATGTTTTTCAAAATACATGTATTTCAGGAAATTAAGTATGGATCTGGCGGGCGTTGGAGTTTCAAGTCATGTTAAGTATAAAGATGTCATCCATGGTTTTTGGGTTTTGGCCAGTGTGTCTTAATCCTGGACGAGACACGTTTTCCAAACTTTGATTACAACTATTATCTTTTGACATGTCCTTTGCAAACTTTTACACAATTCATCTGGTTTGTAAAACTTAAATTTGAACTCTACGTTTTAGGCAATGTTGTTATGTTTTAAACTCATTTTATGGATGAAAAATCTTAGGTATTATCATATAGATTGTTTGATATGGTTGAAGGCAATGGTAACAAGTAAGTCACGCCATAATCACGCTTCCACAAAAGTCAGTGTATGACAGCTTGGTATCAGAGCTTCGATCGTAGCGAACTAGGATTCTTTCTCGAGTCTAGACTACGATCATTAGGACTCTCACGAAAGCGTTTTACAACAGGTTTTCATTGCATACACTAAACGTCCAGATCCAGGGAACACACATTTTTTTTCACAAACAAAAAGGCACAAATACACATTTCAAACTTATATTTATAGTTCAGTCTTAGAGGCTGAGGGAGGATCAGTCTTAGAGGCTGAGGGAGGATCAGTCTTAGAGGCTGAAGGGATCAGTCTTAGAGGCTGAGGGAGGATTGGTCTTAAAGACCAGGGATTTAGTCTTAGAGACTGGGAAGGTTGGTCTTAGAGACCAGGGAGTTGGTCTTAGAGACCAGGGATTTAGTCTTAGAGGTTGGGAAGGTTGGTCTTAGAGACCAGGGAGTTGGTCTTAGAGACCAGGGATTTAGTCTTAGAGGCTGGGAAGGTTGGTCTTAGAGACCAGGGGGTTGGTCTTAGAGACCAGGGAGTTGGTCTTAGAGACCAGGGAGTTAGTCTGAGAGACCAGGGAGTTAGTCTGAGAGACTAGGGAGTTTAGTCTGAGAGACTGGGTAGGATAGTCTGGGAAGACTAGGACGAATATGTGGATACATGATTACAATATGAATTGCCCTTATTTATACAAAGTGTTAAAGATTACTGTGAATACTTATGCTATGACTATTATATACCGGCACACACACGTCACTTTCCTCAGGGAACGAATTTTCAGATGATAACGACCCTACGGCCACCGCCACAGATGATGAGACTGTACCTGCGCCAGAGATATTTACGTCAGAGACTGAGAGTGACCCTGACATGTTGACCAAGAACGAGGACGACTGCCAACCATCCGCGCTGCCAGACTCTGGTGATGAATTACCCTTGCTGATGGCTTCCTTGACAAGAAACTTCCTATCATTCTTGTTTCGGTCCACGACCACCTTATCATTTGGACACTTCGATGACGCCGTACCTCTCGTGGTTATTTTCCCCGAGAATCTGCCTCTTTGACAAATTGATTGATGACGACGTTAATTTGCTTATTGGTGATCCTTCCATTGACACCCAGGATGATGGAAAGTTAGATGAGGGCGTTGTTACTGACTTTACGTTTTGAGATCCCTATTATCAAACTATCCTATGATTCTAGTATACACTCGATTTCAGACTCCTTTGAGTCTGCGACATTTACAACTTTACAAACAGGCAGGTTACCGCTTTTTTCTCCAGACACGGACGACGACGTCGCTATGACTATTGCACTAACACCTGCTCAAGATCACATACCCTCACACGCCCCAGGACCTGCCCCTGAGGCAGCTCCAGTTCCTTGCGGGCCAGCTTGATGTTGCACCTGCTGAACCTGCTTAAACGTGACCTTATTTCCTTTGGACTACTATACCTTGCACTCCTCTTACCAGACCCAGTACCCGCACCTATTGAATCTCCTTTCATTAAAACATTTACTACTGCACCTGCACCCGCTGATGATGCTCCTATGAAAACCGACATCCATTGCACCGACATGCCTACCGCTTTCTTTCAGGACATACCCGCACCCCGGGAAGGTACTCCAGCTCGGCACCCGCATAACGATTCTTTTGCTACAGCAGCATTTTCTTTCCCGACTTCACAGGTCGCACCGTTTGCTACATTCACCTCTACAACGCTAGACGAGCCATTTCGATGGTTCCTATAATACACTATGCTGATTTTAGACCCTTGCCATCCCTCACATTTTGGAGGCTACACACGGAATGAGTGCTCCTGTAACGTCAGCTACAGCTTGAGGATATAAGTCGCAAAGTTTTGGAGTTTGAGTTGACACCACAACCTCCACCCTGTTTATTGCCAGTATACTTTGATCCTCCACAATTATCAAAGACTTCTTTTGCGCTCTCATCTACTGCTATGACGCCTTTTCCAGGTTTTTGATGCTCGTTTCTTTTACTATCGAGCGGCAGATCAGTTAACTACTTTGATGTATATACAAGCTCGAGGAGGAGTTTACGCGTGCTAGCAGTTACTTTTCTTTCCTCCTCCACCTCAGTCACCAGTGTAGTTGATTTCTGGATTTATGCGGATTGCATTACACTTGGGTAAAGACACTAATGATAAGCCAAGATTGCGGAGACTTTTGAAGACCGCTTCTGACTACGTAATTTTGATACACTAATATACGCGTTGGACAAGGGTAGGGTGACCTAGTGTCCCTTCTGATGTGATACATTATGTAAGACACAGTGATTGTGGCCGGAGGATAACGAAAGCCCAATCATCTTTAAACATGCGACAATACTTATGACTAATAACTAATGAAAAACTCAGTCGCTATGTTCCCACTAAGCACGCTGTTGATCAGCATATTTGTGCTATAACTATAATGCTACATGCTTACTTGCTACGTTCCTATTTACAAGTTGTGAAATAATTGTGATGATACGTGATTGAATGTTATAACGACTGCGTATATACATATATGTAATATACCTCTGAGATCTTATTCGTTAAATAGAGACATGTGTGCTTGTGTCCTTAACAAGACCTGACCTAACCGACTTTCTTCTAGGAAGATGTCGACCCAAGGGAACACCGATACCAACAACCCTCTGCCAACGACAGAGGCGGAATTTTAAGAACGCCTCTTACAGGTCATCACACAGTACGAGGCCCTTCGCTCTGAGCGCAGCGGAGGTACCTCGGGAAATAACCCACCCAACGGTAATGTTTAGTCCTTTAAGACACATTACAAACGTTTGGACATTTCCACAAGTGCTTTGCTAATTGACGGGTAGTCCGTAGGACAACCCTTAAGTGGTATAAACGATATTAAAATCCCACATTTAATCGGGTAATTGTCTAGAATTAGATAACTACGGTTGCTTGTGTTTCAGGTACATTTGGGGCTTAAAAGTGTGGAAATGAAGCTTCGAATAGGTGCGACTAGATTGGAGATTGAAAGACGGAGAATAAATGAAAAAAATCAATTATTGGTATGGAAGAATTAAGAGGATAGCATTATAGAGGACGAAATTACGAGAACGTAGGCGAAAACGGTGAAGAAAACGGAGTTGAAACGAAAAAGTTATGCTGAAAACAAATTTGCATGCTGAAGCCTACCATAATTTACGGTAGCTACCATAAATTACGGTAGCCCCCATCATTTTTCTTCCACCGTAAGGCAGTAGAGACCCACCGTAAGCCATTCCAAGCCACCGTAAGCTACGGTGGCCATCGTAGCTTACGGTGGAGGCCAGCGAGAAATGCGTAACTGCCCTAACTTATGATGTTTTATTGTGTCTTTTCAAATCCAATCATTCCCAACCGTTTTAAGCAGTCCTTGGGGGCGAAAATAGGTGTTCTTGTGTGGATTTTGGAAGATTCTAACATTGGGTTTGTTGTTTTAATTCCTATGAACAATATAATTGATGTAATGATGATTCACCACACTATGCGCGGCTAATCTCATTGGTGATCATCCCGAATGTAAGGTTTGCTTGTGACACTTATGTTTTGTTCTTTAATTTCTGGAATAATAGACTTTGCATGTGTTGTTTAGTTTATTATGGTGTTTGAGTGATTGTTTGTAAATTGTTAATGTTTGTTTGATCATAGTTCTAAACCATACGTTCTTGGTGCCGTTGGCAATAGAGATATCATGGGAGGGATTAGGGTTGGATATATGTTGATTGGTCATCGGGTAACAACCTCGCGTTCTAGGAATCCGAGTACTTAGTTCCCTTTCATCACAAACAATTGATCTTACATGAGCCATGTCTATGTGGTTCTTTCCAGTTGAACATTAACGTTAGTTGTCACTTAAAACCTTAAACTCGGGATGATCACTACCCTCTTATCTTGTTACAAAACTTAACCTTTATTTGTAGTTTAATTTAGTTAATCAAAACCAAAAAACTAAATCAGTGAATTTACTTTTCTTGCAATTTAGTTAACATTAGTCATTTAGATAAACCATTTGGATAACACATATTCCACAAACTCCCTGTGTTCGATACCCACTTACCGCTAGCTAATTAGTTGTAATTGGATTAAATTTGATTGTGACCACGACATCACGTCAAATTTTGGCGCCGTTGCCGGGGAGTAGTGCGCAACGTGTTTTATCTTGTGTATTAGTTAAAAAAAAATCCCAAAAAGATTTCCTTTGATGTTCGTGATTTACACTTAGTAGTTGAGTTGTGTTGTGTAGGATGACAGTCCATTACACAGATTTTAGCTTCTCTAAGTGTATATTGTGCGGGGGTCCACGTCATCCGTGTATCGGTTGCCACGAGGCCCATTACAGGAGGGCACATGGAAAACCGGTGTCTTATGTTTCAGAGCTTCCACCTCCATCAAATGCTGATGATTATGACTTAGAGATGGAGGATGATTATTACTCGGATGGATATGATCGGGACGAGGACGTTTGTTATGAGACAAGGACGGATGGTCTATGTTTTTGTTGCGGTCGTGATCACACTTATGATTATGATGTGTGCATGGTGTATTCAGAAAACCCAAAGTATTGGAATAAAAAAATTATGGATGCGCACATCTTAAGTCCGTATCAGGGATATCGACAATATCATCCCAAAGAATATTCTGAGCCCGAGGGTGTTTATACTTATCAGACCGAGGAGGAGAAAGAGCTTGCTATATTGGAAGTAACTTTGTCCAGACTCGAGCAACATTTATCAGCACCTAACCTTTCCGATGAAGATCGAATCGGCTGTTTAGTTTCTAAGTGTCAGCATTTAAAAATGAAGATAGAAATAGAACAACGCCTTTCACCATTACCTGATGATATTAGAGATTATTCTCACATGAAGGAGGAGGTTGTGGAGGCTAATTCCACACCAATGAGTCCTTTATCTGATGAAGAGTCACTGGTGGATCAGATAGTGTGTGTAGATGATGAGGCAGAACAGTCTGAGGAGATGAATATGTGTACCGAACCTCTTCCCATATCAATCATTCAAAATAACAAGTGTGGGGAAGAGGGTTCGAGGAAGAAGATGAGGAGGGTGAAACTACAAGACATCAGGGTATACATCATGAAGTGGATTAGAG
This sequence comes from Helianthus tuberosus, assembly GCA_030545235.1. Lineage (NCBI taxonomy): Eukaryota > Viridiplantae > Streptophyta > Magnoliopsida > Asterales > Asteraceae > Helianthus > Helianthus tuberosus. The sequence continues at coordinate 87,967,795 of CM060426.1, read as the reverse complement.
AAACCCGCAAGTGCAGTCTAAACATGCCAATTATACTGACAAACCTATGGAGATGGCATGTAAATTTCCGGGCATTTGTTGGAAATGTTTTGGGTAAGTGTGCATTGAGACCACCGTAACGCTTATCAGGTATGGTCTGGCTGAAGACCTTTAAACTTAGCGCTCTCGGGAGGCAGCTCGAGGATGTAGAGTATTGTATTCGTGTTTTGTTTTGTTTTGTTTTGTTTTGGTGTTGTGTTTGTGTTTTGGCAGGTTACTACGTTTTAATCCTCGCGGATGCAATGATTCAAGTGTGGGGATGTTTGGCAACATCCCCGCTGAGATATCAGAGAATCCAAGAGATGCTTATGTTCCTGTCCGATCACCGCAGCTGCATCACTACCAACACTGTTGATTTACGGATCAGGTCGTGTTTTGTTCTCATTTTGTGCACCATTGTATATATTCATGTTTATGTTCATGGCTGGGTGGATGGGTGGTGTTTTGATATGTTTAGTGATGGGTTGTGAAAGTTGGTGGTGTTTTTAGTAATAAGAATAAAAAAAAACAAAAAGAAATTTGGGTTTGAGTGGAAAAGCTACAATTGATTTTGTAGTGGTTTAAGCGATCTTCCCTTCAAAACCATACATTGGGGACAATGTATCCCAAGTGTGGGGATGAGGGGAAATTTTGAAAAAAATGTGAAATTTTTAAAAATCAAGCGAAAAATGGTCCAAATTGAACAGTTGAGTATTAAATTGCATGACACACCGGCAACCCATATCCCCTTGTTCTTTCTTGGTGAGAGTTGAGCCACTACTTGAATTTATTAGAATACATTTTTTCTTGATGAGAGTGGCAATGGGTGGTGGTGCATTAGAACTTGTGCTTGAATGCGGTTTGAGGCCTTAGCTTGATATGCATGTGAAAAGGATAAGGGCAATTAGGTAGCCTCGTCTTGGTGTGTGCAAGTGTGGGATTTGGGGGGTTGGACCTCATAAGTTATATATATGAGCATGGTAGCGAGAAGGGCGGGGGTTTGGACTTTAGTAGCCCATTTGAGCTTTGAGCCGATCTTTTGTTAACCCGTGCCTACTTTCTCTTAAAAAATTAACCCATATTTGACTCGGTTTATTAGTATAATCATCTTGTTCCAGTATGCTTGTTTGTTATGTTTGTTAAATCGAAAGAAAAAAAAGAAAAAAAAAAGAGATATGAAAAGAAAAGAAAAAAAGAGAAAAAGCAATGAAAAATGAAAAAAAAAATGAATGAGATAGTTTGTATATAGTTGTTTATGTTTTGTTTTAGTTAGAAATAAAAGACCGGGTTGAATCGTTAGCTACTTCGCATATGTATTTCCATTTCCAACCCATTTGCCTTGCCATGTTACAATCTCTAAGTTCCTTTGATTCACGTGCATGTTTAGCAAATCATTTAGGCGAAGGACCGATTTAATTACAAGCTTATTGTCATGCAACCACCCGTTTGCTTTAAGTGTGATCTAGCTTATCTTTGCTAGTTATTGCTTGTCGCCGAGAGGAGAGTTTTGTGAGGGGTGTGTCATGTGCAATTTTAAGAAAGAGTTAGTAAATGAGGACATTTTTTTGCTTGGTTTGTGCTTGATCACTTGAGTAAATTGTCGTTTGTTTAAATGAGTTGCTTGGGGGCAAGCAACGGTTAAGTGTGGGGATGTGACGGGTAGTCCGTAGGACAACCCTTAAGTGGTATAAACGATATTAAAATCCCACATTTAATCAGGTAATTGTCTAGAATTAGATAACTACGGTTGCTTGTGTTTCAGGTACATTTAGGGCTTACAAGTGTGGAAATGAAGCTTCGAATAGGCGCGACTGGATTGGAGATTGAAAGACGGAGAATAAATGAAAAAAATCAATTATTGGTATGGAAGAATTAAGAGGATAGCATTAAAGAGGACAAAATTACAAGAACGTAGGCGAAAACGGTGAAGAAAACGGAGTTGAAACGAAAAAGTTATGCTGAAAACAAAATTGCATGCTGAAGCCTACCGTAATTTACGGTAGCTACCGTAAATTACGGTAGCCCCCATCATTTTTCTTCCACCGTAAGCCATTCCAAGCCACCGTAAGCTACGGTGGCCACCGTAAGCTACGGTGGCCACCGTAGCTTACGGTGGAGGCCAGCGAGAAATGTGTAACTGCCCTAATTTATGATGTTTTATTGTGTCTTTTCAAATCCAATCATTCCCAACCGTTTTGAGCAGTCCTTGGGGGAGAAAATAGGTGTTCTTGTGTGGATTTTGGAAGATTCTAACATTGGGTTTGTTGTTTTAATTCCTATGAACAATATAATTGATGTAATGATGATTCACCACACTATGCGCGGCTAATCTCGTTGGTGATCATCCCGAATGTAAGGTTTGCTCGTGACACTTATGTTTTGTTCTTTAATTTCTAGAATAATAGACTTTGCATGTGTTGTTTAGTTTATTATGGTGTTTGAGTGATTGTTTGTAAATTGTTAATGTATGTTTGATCATAGTTCTAAACCATACGTTCTTGGTGCCGTTGGCAATAGAGATATCATGGGAGGGATTAGGGTTGGATATATGTTGATTGGTCATCGGGTAACAACATCGCGTTCTAGGAATCCAAGTACTTAGTTCCCTTTCATCACAAACAATTGATCTTACATGAGCCATGTCTATGTGGTTCTTTCCAGTTGAACATTAACGTTAGTTGTCACTTAAAACCTGAAACTCGGGATGATCACTACCCTCTTATCTTGTTACAAAACTTAACCTTTATTTGTAGTTTAATTTAGTTAATTAAAACCAAACAACCAAATCAGTGAATTTACTTTTCTTGCAATTTAGTTAACATTAGTCATTTAGATAAACCATTTGGATAACACATATTCCACAAACTCCCTGTGTTCGATACCCACTTACCGCTAGCTAATTAGTTGTAATTGGATTAAATTTGATTGTGACCATGACATCATGTCACTAATACCTTACGCGAATAATGTTGCTTGTATCGCAGGCTGCACCTACAAGCAGTTCTTAGGCTGCCAGCCCCTACATTTCGACGGCACTGGGGGTGCCGTAGCCTTCGTGCGTTAGGTTGAGAAGACGGACACTGTTTTGCATGCGAGAAAATGCACCCCAGAGCATCAGGTCACGTACATTTCCGGACTGTTCCAAGATGGGGCTATGTCATGGTGGGAACTCCAGGTTCAGACGATGGGCGAGGCTGCTGCGTATGCTTTATCATGGGACGAGCTGAAAGAGCTAATGCCTAAAAAGTACTGTTCGAGAACAGAAAGCCAGAAGGTGGAAACTGAGTTCTGGAACTTGAAGATGGAAGGTCCAAAAATAGTTGAGTATGTGGAGAAGTTCCAAGTTCTGTCGCGTATCGTTCCTTACATGGTAGATCTAGAGTTTAAGAAGATTGAGCGTTTCATTTGGGGATTGGCACCCCAAATCATGAGCATGGTGACGACATCAAAGCCTGCAACGATCACTGAGGCCATCAATCTAAGTGTAGCCTTGACTGAAGAAGCAATCAGGATGAACAAATTTTCAACCTCTGAGGGGAAGAAGGAGACTCATGTAGAGTCATTTGGAGACAACAAGAGAAAGTTAGCAAATTTCAAACAGGGTACCCAGACGAGTAGCAACAACAAGGCCAAAAAGAGAAAAGAGTACATGGGTAAACTACCTAAATGCGACAGGTGCCGACGTCATCATACCGGGCGATGTAAAAATGGAAAGTGTGACAACTGTGGCAAGGTGGGACACAACAGGGAAACGTGTTGGCGTGAGACGAAGCGTGGAAAGAAAGGAAAGGGGAAAGGTAAGGGATGTTATAACTGCGGTGATATGGGGCACTTTGGGAAAGATTGCCCAAGGGAGATTAAACAAAATCATGGGAAGAATGTCTAACACCGGAGCTAGGGAAGCATGCCAGGATCCAAACATGGCCATCGGTACGTCTCATAGTAGTCAATGTTATGCGCCTATGCTATTTGACATTATTGTCAAATTTTAGCTTCAGAATATACTTGTTTTAGCAGTACGTAAGATAGATATCCAGTACTTGATAAGAACTAGTTAAGGAGAAGTCTTGACGTGGTAACTGGGATGGACCAGTGGTCAAGCAATCGAGCGGAAATTGATATCTGCAGCCCGATGGCGAACGAAGGAATGATCGTGACTCATGAAGCAGGATACGCCTCTACAGATTTCTAATTACTTGAAGGCACAAAAATTGTTACGTAAAGGATGTGTTGTTTTCTTGGCTCATGTCGTGGACAAGGGAGCCGAAGAACCAAAACTCAAAGATATTCCTGTGATAAGGAAATATCCTGAAGTCTTTCCCGAAGGCTTACCAGAATTATCTCCTCAATGATTAGTCGAATCTCGCATCTATTTAATTCCAGGCATCGCGCCTATAGTCGATGCACCTTGGCGACCTACAACTTTGGAGATACAAGGATTGTCAGTACAATTTCCGAAGTGGATAGAGAAGGAAGGTAACAGACCAAAATTTCCGTTTTGGGTTACCCCAGTCCTGCTCATCAAGAGAAAGGACGATGATTTTCAAATGAACATCAAACTACCAGGAGCCGAACGAGCTTGCCAACAAGAGTCAACGACTCTTGCTAAGAACTGACGACTTACTTATTGGATCAACTGTGAGGATCCAACCAGTATTTCCCGATTGATCGATGATCGAGTAGCTGTAAATTCAGGAAGAAAGTACACCGAGAAAATTGTGGGACAATACTTTGTTTTAAACGTACGCAAGAATGGTGTTTCCTACACAATGTACAAAACGATTCTACACCAAATACTAAACTCTGAGGATCTAGGAAACATGTACTTAGGACCATCGGGAACCCAGGTCCAAATTCACAAAGATTGTTACTTAGGAACCACATCTGTTAACTCAAGCAGACACCATTAACCTAACATATATGCCAGTTCCGTTGACCAAACAGAGAGTACTTGAATTTCTTTTACTTCTAGCGAGTAGATGTTTGCATCTCTACTCCCCTTAATGGTAGTTGCATCACAATAATTTTCTTCGCTGAGAGCGAACACACATTGCTTCGATATCTGGTCATTTCTTCATTTTAGCAGATACACATTATTCCTTTTCTTGGAAACTTATCTGACATACATGCATCATTTGCTACGCATGAGGTTTCGTCTCGAACAAACACTTCATTGAAATTCAAATATTATTTTGCTAAACCTAATTACTGATTCATGATTCGAATGACCTACATTATTGTTATTGTTGGCTCTTTTGTTACCAAGTCAACACACTTTCTTGAAACTGCTTTCTTTCAAGTTACATTCATGGTTATTTTTGCTACCATGCCAAGATTCCTTTGTTAATACATACGTTTATTGTCGGTTACGCTGAAACTAAGTTCAATTGCTTGAACTTATTCATTTCGCATATTCAGTTTAAGACGTCATATGATGTATTGAGAGCATCATATTTAAATCATTGGCAAAGATTCTTTTGTTTCGAGTCGTAGTAGACTTGCTTGGTCTACGATCTCACTAAATCATTTGTTGATTTTGATACCTTACGGTGATACTTTCACGAAATTGGAGCTTGCGCTAATTTGGTTACTCACTTCATGCACGGATTTAAATTATTTGCTAATCTGCTCTAAATCCGTCTTGTTTATTTCAATTAAAGCAGTCTCTACACAATTGTGTGTTAAGGAAATGGTACATAAATTCATTTCATAGCACGGTGTACCACCTAAACGGTTCTTTCGTTACAAATTAAATACCTTGTAGTATTTATAGTGTTCCACTTTCAAACAGAGACAGTATTACCTCGATGTTCCGAATTCAATTGAAAGCTCTATAACATTGTGTAAATCAAAATTTCAGGCTTGTCTCGGTACCTCTCCGTTTGACTTCAAACACGGTGAATTTGTTCAGTCACCACTAATATTGAATTATGTCGTTACGACACCTTGTGGCATCATTACAACCTTGTAGCTTGAGCTAATCATGGTCAACCGTTTCACACAAAACTGCACGTACTTTCGTTTGACTTGCCATTTAAACAATTCTAATGCAACTACGAATCAAGACAATGATACATCAGATTCGCTTGTATTTCATTCGGTGCACTTTCGAAATTTAAAAATGTCAACACACTAAACCTTACCATCCATTTACTCGGGAGTTGACAGATCAATTTACTATTACATTTGAGTTGCTGATTTTGAATTCACATAGCGGATGCTATGGTTTGTGAAAACTCGCCTGCATATTGCAATCGATCGTCTGGGGATCTTATTAGTCAAAACTCCTCTTTTGTGGAACCCCCCTGCTAACCGGATTACACTAGACTATACGTCAAGTACGTCTTGTACCTTCAACATCAAATGCTAAAAGCACATACCTTTTTAACCATAGGGTTTGGGTGGTTACATATTTTTGGACTCACCCGATGAGAGTAAGGTTTAATTCGGGTTGCTGATTATCTACCTCAGTATTATTTATATACATACACGTGTGAGGTAACCACAAGGAGTTAAGGTAGTACAAATTTCGAGGGCGAAATTTTCTTAACGGGGGGAGAATGTGACAACTGTCAAATTTGCATGCATCCGTACAGTTAATTAATATTAAATTTGTGCTTAATGACTGTGCTTGATTACAACTGTTGATTAAACTGCTTTCTAATTTCTGATACATACATACATATGCATCACATTTATACTGTCACTTCACTTATTTCACACAAACTCTAGTGACAAACTTGATGCACAAAGCACAGTTAGCACACTGAACGGATAACACAGAAAACATGCTGACAATGCCAGCACCTAGACAGACAATGTTTTTGAGGCTAGTATGAGCCAGAAATAGAATACTACACTAGTAGGGAGTGTAGGGAGGTGAGGACCATAAAACTGCATCACTAGGTGATAGTTATAGTACCGGGAAGTGCCCAAAACACAATTTAAATGCAGAATTCTGCACTTTTAAACAAAATCCAGCATTTAACTATGCTAGTAAGGTGTAAAAACTTGGCAAAATAGTCCTAGGTACTTTCCAAAGTGATGGAAATTAATTGTGACACAAAAAGTATTATAAGAGACACTTTGCGGATTAATTAAGCACCTTAACGGAACAGTATCAAACCGAACAACCGGACATTACCTGGAACACAAAAATATTATTAAACACATTGTTTTTATTTTTCTAAGCTAGTTAGGGTCCCCGAACACCCTAACCCACAATAAATCATCATAACACATAAAAGCACTAAAACTTTACACTTAGATGCTAACTAACTAATGTAACTAAACAATTGAGATCCAACTAACCCCCCCCCCCCCCCCCAACCTATTCACGGTTATACTAGGGGTCCCACAAGTGATTTTCTTTGAATTGTTTAGTGGATTTGCAAGCATGATAAGAAACATAATAACCATAAGTCAATAACATGTTGGAGGATACCTTATTTAAAACCACAAGACCAAACCCATTTCATCCTCAACATCTCAAACTCACCACAACCTCCATTTCTCACTCTCTCACTCTCGGCCTAAACTCACAGACACAACCCATCCATTTTCATCCAACATTCAACCAATCTCTAGTGATATTAAGGTGTAAGAAGCATAGTTAGGAAGCTTGGACCTTTCGGAAGTTGAAGGACCTCTCTCGTCTTCTTTTAACCACCACTTTTCTACACTTGAACTCCCCTAGCCTTGTGCTAGTAGTAAGTGCCTTAGATCTTCATCTTCTTCATATTTTTGTTGGTTAATAATGAAAGGGATGGTGAAATGTAAGAACTCTAAAGAACATGAACAAAGTCTTGAACATAAACTAGTCTAGTGAGGAAGTATTGTTAAAATGATGAAGTTATCATGATAAATCTGAGTAATACAAACAATAATCTGCGGTAAATAACTTATGTTATGAGATAAATCGTTATTAGAATAAATGGTAATCGTATGTGTTCATTTTAGTGACACTTATATTATAAAAAGCATGCTGATTTGCATTTTCAGCCAACATTAACTGGCTGTAACCAGATCATAACTTAACGAAAAACTGATTTTCTTAAGTCTATGACGTGTTATTATGAAATACGGTTCTAATGGCACTGGAATCATAATTTTTGGATTTCGTTTGCTATTTTTAAAGGGTCGTTTTCTAACAGCAACTAAAGCTGCGTTTTTACTGCTGAAAATAGGTGTTATGTTTTTCGTCATAACTTGAAATCTGTGTAGGATTAGGTCATGAAATTTGTACTGTAGATGACCACTGATGTATTTGTAATTCTCCCACTGGAATTTCGTAAATCGGACGTACAATGAATTTTAAATAAATTATTCCGCGGACTACAGTCAGAAAAAGATAAATCTGATTCCAGTCCGGAAAATGATTTTCTATAAAATATTCGTAATAAACTGGACCCCGATATTTTTACACAATAATATTTGGATCGTATAAGGCACTCTGTAAGAATTTGGGAATTTTTAGAATAAGATAACTATTTTATTAAAATGCCCGAAGACAGCCCGGTTTTTGTATATTAAAACTGAAATGATATAAGTAGTTTTTTGCATGTCTAAATGACGGGTTGGTTATTTGAGAACTATCTAACGTGTTATATGTTAAAGAAAATGATATGCTATTTAGCATGGGCACCTCCATTTACAAAGGAGACTATGGCAAAATTTTCCGAAAATCCTAACACTTAGTAAATATTTTTCTGAACGAGTGTTACAAGTATACTTTATAACTTGTGTTTCAAATATAAACTTCGCCATAAATTTTGTTTCTAAATACAAAGTATCGGTGGTTGGTTTTTCGCGAATAAAAATGGGTAAATATGTATTTAGAATATGTATTTTATACTAAGACACTTGTGTGATCATTTGTATATTTTGTGAACTAGTTATATTATTTTAGGGTAAAATAATATAACATACAAAATACCATGGAAATTACAACTCCAAAATAATATCAAATTGCAAGGAATAAAATACAGAAGTTACACACGTAATATTATGAAACCGAACAAGAAAACGTAACTTATGAAATATTCCGAGATATACCATTACACTATATTTTTGGGTAAAATATTATTTTGGAAACAAAGGAAGTAAAAATATATTATTTTTGGGAAAAATATATATATTTTGGCATACGTTATTTTTGACAAATAAGTTATATATTTTCTAAGTAAGACTTGAAAATATATTGTTTTTGGAAATATATATTGGGAATATATTGGTATATTTTAATGGGAATAATGCACCGAAATACGACGCCATTACTTGGCAAGATATACAAATACGAATACGAAAATACACAAAGTATGAGATACCCCCCATCCTTGGGAAGGAAATGCGAATACAAATACATGAGAAGTATTACTACAAAAATATTGTTTAACAAATTATTCCAAAAAAAAATGCAAGTTAAAATATTTATTATTTTAACAACCAATTATATAACTTGGAATACTACCAAAGACACTTTTAAACGTAACTCAAAGGCACCAATCAATATTAAGACAAGGCACGACCCGTTCGTCTAATAGACGTTAGTACACATGTAGGTAGTCGTGCGTTCTAGTGGAAGCTTCGAGTTACATTGGATACGAAGACGCAAAACAGTGAGTTCATGTCCCCCTTTTCTTTTAACTGTTTTCAGTTTTATAACTTCGGGGTTGAAATACATGTTACATACTCTTTACAAATAATTACAATGGTATGATTAGCTAAGGAATGTACTGCTAGATCACGTGAATGGGTAGGCCATTAACGTAAGACCATTAATCCTGGTATAAGGACCGAGGGGCATGAGTGATAGATCTATTGGGTGTTGCGAGCCCCACACATGGGCCAGCGTGTGGCTGCATGTGGTGACTATGTCATTCTGCCGGAAGGACCGGTATGAAATACGCGTTACAGGTTTGAGTGCTTCCTAGACCATGTCACTTATTAATGTATTAGCTACACATTAATTGATCTGTTTTTCCTTATTGCTACATACCAAGGACATACATTTGCACAAACACATTTTAACGATTTATGTAGACACACATTAACGATTTATACAAACTCACATACACATGAACTCGCTCAACTTTTGTTGATGTTTTTCAAACTACATGTATTTCAGGAAATTAAGTATGGATCTGGCGGGCGTTGGAGTTTCAAGTCATGTTAAGTATAAAGATGTCATCCATGGTTTTTGGGTTTTGGCCAGTGTGTCTTAATCCTGGATGAGACACGTCTTCCAAACTTTGATTACAACTATTATCTTTTGACAAGTCCTTATCAAACTTTTACACAATTCATCTGGTTTGTAAAACTTAAATTTGAAGTCTACGTTTTAGGCAATGTTGTTATGTTTTAAACTCATTTTATGGATGACAAATCTTTGGTATTATCATATAGATTGTTTGATATGGTTGAATGCAATGACAAAAAGTAAGTCACACCATAATCACGCTTCCGCAAAAGTCAGGGTGTGACACGTGGGAGGTAGAGTCCACAATGAAAGAAAAATACCCTCATTTATTTCAGTAAATCTCAAGGTCGAGATTTCTTTTAAGAGGGTGAGGATGTAACACCTCGTAAATTTATGTCCAATATCATATCAACACGTGTCATGGACTTTAGACATGTAAGGAAGTGATTTAGAGGGACTAAAGTTGACAAACATAGAAAATATGTGAATATAAGGATTCAAAATGTCAACAATGGATAAATATACTTTACAATAACCATACACGATGTTTATACCCTTAAACGAATGAATCATGGATCATACGAAGCTAATTGTGAAAGAAAGTGAGAGATTACAAACTACAGGGGTTAAATGTGTCAACATGTTTAAAGTACACCTCTGAGTGACCTTTTAGCGAACCTGAAGCTTTGTAACAATAAATTATACTCACTAGAATATGTGATAAAAATTTCACAAGGTTTCGATAAAGTATGAGAAAGTTATGATAATATTCGTATACGAAGGGTTAAAAGCGTCAACGTTGAAATTCAAGGCTTTACGGGTGATCATAAAGTTAACCAACGACTTAACAATGTTTAATTATGTCTTGGAGCCCTTAAAAGTCAAGTTAGAGGACCAAAAGTGCAAGAAATAAACTTAAAACCACGTTTGAAAGGACCAGGGGCTGAAATGTAAATAGGTGAAACTTGTGTGGCTAGTAACTGAGGTGCTGGCGTAGCGCCACCAACAACCCCCTCTGCCGTCGCGCTACGCGACGGACTTAGCTGGTCAGAATTCATGCACATGTGCGAGTTCAGCAAGTTAAACCGACTTAGAAGCCTTGTATTCGATTCTAGGGACTTGTTTGATTGTTTTTCCATGCCTAGGGACACCTGGAAGTGATCAAGGAACATCTATAGGCTATTGTGGCATGATCTTGATGATTTAAACTCACTATATATGAACCCATTGTTGCAACACTTTGTCTTACACTTTGAAAACCATTCAAACTCAATTTCTGGAGAACCCTGGAGCTCAAGGCCACTTCCCAAGCAACCTTAGTCGTGCATAGGACTTCAGTAAGTGTCCTTAACCTTTCTTAATTCAGTTTTACTTAGTTTATTAGCTTAAAGTCAAACCGTCGTAATTAAAATTTGACTTCGTCATTAATCTTAATTTGTCCAGTCAAATTTCAAATTGAAAGTACCTATGAGTTGGTAATTATGTGGGCAATAAACCCTTAAAAGGGCACCCTCTGATTCCCACTCTAACTAGGTCAATTGTCGGGTCAAAGTTAATCTTAAAAAGTCAACAGAAAGCTTATTTTCAAATTAATGCATAATTAGCAATGTAGAAGCTATGCAACCTGTTTTGCCATTAATATAACTTGGTAATTAATGTAAGAACATGTCTAAACATGTTCAACTCGACAATTTTCTGTTTAAGCTCGGTTCGAAACCGAAAGTCGCAAAAGTAGACTTTTGCTTTGACTTTAAGTTCTGACCCATTAGAGCATAGTTTAGAAATGTCTTAGAGCTTTATTAGGACCAGGTTTCATATAAGTATAACCCTCTGTGATTATACAACTTGGTTCTTTAGTTATCCGATTCATATGCATATTTCCGTTAAATGCCTAAAAGTTGACTATTATGCCCATATGACCTTAAAACATGAATTTTAAAAATGTAAAAAAATAGAAACCTTAGTTACTGATTTATAAACTTGTACCTAAAATTTGACAGCAGTTTGAGGTCTAGATTAAGAGTTACGCTCAATAGCGTAATTAGAAAGCTTTTTTGTAATTAAATGGCGTAATTAGCATATAGCCTATCTAAACCCAAATTTTGATACCAAACTTTTTACCTACTGGTATAAAATAATATTTTGGAATTTTTGGAGATTTTTATTTATTTTTAGGCTAAGCATAACATAGAGTTCTAAGCTTGATCCGGTAATTATCGGTTTTGCCCTTTTAGGCTATAAAATGAGTTTTACCAATCCTTTTAATAACAAACCTTTTTCTACTAATCCAATATGATAAATAGAATATTTTAAGCTTTCTGGAATAATAAAAATATCAGCTTTTCTTATAAAACCCGAAAATCGCCTTTTTTACGCGTTTTAAGCGCATAGTATGTATTAAAACCATTTTAGATATATAAGACTTGGTACCTACTGATGTTTTAAGTAATTTTTTATACTTTAGTAGTAAGCAAAAGTTTTAAACTCAGATTTCCAAATTTGACCTTTAAACCTAAGGTGAAATTACCAAAATGCCCCTTCGGTGCCTAATATGGTTAGAAATGATAAATTTCACATATAGGTTATACCCTACTGATATAACTTATAAAAATTAAGTATTTTTACTGATTACATTAGACCTATAACTCAGATTAATATTTAATCTCTTTTATAACCTTTAAAATGACCAAAATGCCCCTTCGGGCATTGTTTGAGTTTAAATTTGTTTTGGGCATAATAGAAGGTATCTTACTGATGCCACAACATATTTAAGGCATATTAACTTAGAAAACTTGTATGTGACTCTTTTGGTTACTCGTTACGCACTTTTCGCGTTCGGATCGGCTTATGTAACTAGTTTGCATATATTAGCCGAAACGGGTCAAACCATACCGTTTTGTCTCAAAATCCAGAATGTGTTTAAGTTACCCATATTAAACAAGCATACAAGCTTGCCGGGTCAAAACCACATTCTAAACCAGTCTTTGCGTTATCATGTGTTTGAACCTTATTTTTCCTTTTGAAAACTAACCGGTCTAAGTTTAGACTTAATTAAAGACCCGTTAGGATTCTAATAGGTTATTAAAAACCTTTGTTCCAGATTAGGAGCCCAGTAAAAGCTACGTGCACTTGCTGTATTTGATTTATACTTTGCTCAGGTAAATACTCTTAACTTATTTTCCCTATACGGGCTTAGGATACGGTATTATAATAATACCGCTTGGCCGGGTATGTAGTCATTTAAATCGGATTGTGATTAATGTATTTACATAACTCGTTTTATTCTGTATTATTTGGTGTATGGCCTTTGGGGGTTAAATGACCATGTCCCGGATATCCTTGGCATCATTCAAAGAAATGGCCACGACCTAAGCACGGGGTGTAGGCGTACACCTGACAGTTGCATTATGTAAAAACTGGTAATCCACTTAAAGGAATCAACCTTGTGGGCATTATACCTGTGGCGTGTCAGTTAATCTTGTTCGGCCCTACAAACCGGCCCTAATGGACGACAAATAAGTAAAACTGTATACAAGATTATTTTTAAATAATTGTCCCAATACAAGATTATTTTTAAATAATTGTCCCAAGTTATAAAAGATATTTTTGCCTAAGTGCATTCAAATTAATTTTCAAACTCTTTTCAAAATGAGTCAGTTAAGTTGTATTTACCAGTGTAAACTGACGTATTTTCCAAAAAGGCTAAGTGCAGGTACTATACGTAATAGGCTGGCTACTCCAGGCATCAATAATCAAGTCTCGCAAGCTCTAGATGTTAAAGTCTGTTGAACAATTTCCTTTTTCTTTCGATCCGCCTGTGGATCTGTTTCAACTATTTTGTGATACTTAATATTACAATTTATTCAGTTGAAATAAATCTATCTTTTGCTTCCGCTGTGCATTTAAATTTGTGTTGTTTGACTATGATGATATCAACTACGTCACGATACTCCCCACCGGGCCCACCAGTAATACGTGGAAATATCGGGGTGTGACACTTTTCCTCTTTTGCTAAAGATGCTAAAATGATGACTGGCAAGTGACACTACTCGTCTAGAAATGCGTACTCGAGGTGCGGTGGGAGTTCTTTTAACTCCAAAGACGGTGGATCTTCGACCGAAGGTTTTGACTTTTCTTTAATTTCATGGTCAATCTCCACAAATTGATCTGGAATTTGGGAACCATCATCACCGGTTTGGCAAACCGGCTGCTTAACTTCGTGGCCCTCCTACGAAATGCCATTTAGGTTCTCACACAATAGATGTGTGTCCGTATCAATTTCTTCAATCGTGCCTTGGAAATGAGAGCTTACACAAGTGTCGACAATGTCGACATAGTAAAGCATGTCATTGTGACTTTGCGGATGTTGCATTGATCTTTTAATATCAAAAGTCACGTGCTCGTCATTTACTCGGAGCGTGATTTGGCCAGCTGCCACATCAACAATCTTCCTCGCAGTATTAAGGAATGGGCGCCAAAGTATTAGTGGCACTTTTGAGTCTTCGTCCATGTAAGAATAACAAAATCCACTGGAAACACGAATTTGTCGATTTTAACAAGCATATTTTCAACGAATCCACGCGGATACTTGATTGAACGATCTGCAAGGCTAATGCTCATTCTAGTAGGTGAATGCTCACCCAGATCTAATTTAGCAAAGACCTTATAAGGCATAAGGTTTATGCTAACTCCTAAATCAGCTAATTCGTGACTGACAGACATGCTGCCAATGAGGCAGGGAAGAGTAAAACTGCCTGGATCTCCCATCTTTTCATGTAAACGATTTTGGAGAAGGGTTGAACAGTTTTCATTCATCAACATATAAGACAAGCTTTCAAACTTTTGCTTGTTTGTGAGGATGTCTTTTAAGAACTTTGCGTATTTAGGCATTTGAGCCAACGCCTCAACAAATGGTATGTTTATATGTAATTGCTTAAACATCTCTAAAAAGTTACCATGGTGTTCATCGTTCTTCTGCTTCTTTAGTTTGCTCAGATATGGAACTGGAGGAATGTAATCTGCAACTGGCTCCTGGAGCTGTGTTGTACTTGCTGGGACTCGCCTAGCATGCACCTTGTCCGAAGCGTCAGTTTGGACCGTCTCAGTGATTGGTGGTGAGTCCGATTTGTCAGATCCCGTGGTTTTACCACTCCTCGTCATTACTACATTAACATGCCCTCTCGGGTTTGGTTCAATGTTACCTGGATGACTACCTTGGGGTCTTTCAAACAACATTTTGGCCAATTGGCCAACTTGATTCTCAATGGTTTGTATTGAAGCCTTCTGGCTCCGTATTTCCCCTTCTTGTGCCATTAAACATTCCTCATGCTACTGGTATCACTTATTAGATATTTGGTTGGCATTGTTGGAGTTGTTTAACAGCTACGCTATCATCTCCTCCAATTTTGCATTGTTTTGAGAGGCTTGTGGCTGGGAAGTGCTTCCTGAACCTAAATTATTGTAACGTGGTTGGATAGATTGCCCTTGAGGCTGAAAAGATTGTCCCTGGGGCTGAAGGGATTGCCCCTGAGGCTGTTGTGGTAAGGGAGCGCATTGAGCATATCCGAGTGGGTTTTGGTTATTGGAATTAGATTTCCACCCAAAGTTTGGGTGATTTCTCCATCCTGGATTGTACGTGTTGCTATAGGGGTTATTTTGGGGCCAAATTTGATTGCCTAAATAGTCCACCTCTTCGTGACCTGTAAACATAACACCCTGCTCACATGTACCTGGCTTGTGTGACACTCCACACTGCTCACATGATGATTGTACCTGTGAAACGTTTTGAGCTTGATCAAACCTTGCTGCCAAAGCTCCAATTTATGCTGCAAGAGCCGTGTATGTATCCACTTGATGAACTCCAGGAATAGATAATGCTTTATTTCGTACTCCACTGTGATGAGAACTCGACTTCAAGGTAGCTTTTTCTATAATTGCGTAAGCTTCATTGGGTGTTTTAGTTCTAAGATCGCCTCCTGCATATACATCTAATCGTTCTTGTGAGTCGTAGTTGAGTCCTTGGTAGAAGTTCAACACAATTTGTCTTTTGGACAACCCATGATGTGGAACATTGATCAGAAGATCTTTAAACCTCTCCCAAGCTACGTGTAGAGATTCTCCTTCGTCCTGTTTGAATGTCATAATACGGTTCTTAAGCTTAGCTGTCTTTTCCGGAGGGAAATATTTTTGCATAAAAAGATCTACCATCTCGTTCCAAGTCGTGATGGACCATGCTGGAAGTTACAAAAGCCAAGATCAGGCTTTGTCTCATAAAGAAAATGGAAATAGTCACAAACGAATTGCGTCTTCAGAAACGTCTCTAATTTTGAAAGTCAGGCACACTTCGAGAAATGAAGCGATGTGCCGACCTGGATCCTCATGATCCTTCCCATCAAACTGCATAGAATTTTGTAACATGCTAATTATACTAGATTTAATTTCAAAACTCGGTGCTGTTATCGTAGGTTGGACGATACTCGGTAGCAAGCCCTGTCCTCCTGGACGGTCGGTCTCATTCAAAGGTTGGTCGTCCTCTGCCATGATGCTTCCTCTGTCTTCCTCTGAACTCTCACTATCAGAAAGTATCACTGGTTCGCCGATTGCGGCCGCAATCCTTTGTGCAATGTCAAGCGATCTTTCGCGAAACCACCTACTTCTTCTTAGGTTATTTTCTGGTTTGTTAGCTAGCTCAACAATAGCAGGTGTAGGGGTCGTGGACATTAACCTACAAATAATAAGGAAAGCATTATATAGAAAAAAGAACATAATAATAATATAAACAATATAAATATAAGTAATAATACTATCGTATAATATACAAATATGTACAATTTATTATACATATCTATTTATCTATTTACTTGTTCATTTACTTATTTACAACTGAAAACTTTTTTTTATATATATCAGAAAATCTGATAAGATCAGATAAAAAATCTGATGAAATTTTCTTTCTATCAGAATTTCTGATAAATCCATCAGAATTTACCAGAAAATCTGGTAAATTCATCAATTGTTGTTTTAGAAAATCTAATAGGTTTATCAGAATCCATTAGAAAATCTGATAAATCCATCAAAATTTACTAGTAAATCTGGTAAATTCATTAGAAAGTTTTATTTTATTTTGTGAAGTAAATGAATAAATAAATGAGTAGAGAATGAATGAATAATTAAGTGTAAATAAATGCAGAAAATGAAATAAATAAATATATGTATAAGCGGTTCGACGTACGAACACGAGAATAAATAAAAATAAAAATATAAACAGAATTGAAATAACTGAATTGAAATAAATGAAATACTGAAATAAATAAATAAATAAATAAATGAACAAAATAACAGAAATGAAATTACTGAATTGAAATGAAATACTGAAATAACTGTACTGGAATGAAATAAATAAATTGAATAAATAAATAAATAAAAATGGTTCGATTCGGAACACATAACTAAATTAAATAAATAATTGAAATAAAATGAAATGTTAGTTGAACAATGAATAAAAAGTTAGTATGTTAGTGGGTTAGTAAAGTTAGTCAGTTAGTTGGTTAGTGGTTAGTTGGTTAGTAAAATAGAAAAAGAAAAGTTAGTCAAAAGTTAGTCCCCCGGGCGTGCCAGGTTAAATATTCACAAGTTAGTAAATAAAAGAAAACAAATAAATACAAGAGTGTACAAGTATTCACAGTATGTACATCGGTAAAATAATGACTCGACTGTTCCGAAAATTCGCCATGTCCCCGGCAACGGCGCCAAAAACTTGACGTACGTGGGTTTTATACATTTATTTACAGTATTTTGACACGCAACGAACTGGGTTTTAATATTTATAAAAATGGTTTATACCTTAACGTTAAAACACACACAACAAAGGACAAGTGTATCCCGTCATATATGTAGCAAAGTATTGGTAAGAGCCAGATATCGATCCATGGAACACGGGGGTTATTAAGTACTAAATCTTTGTCATTAGATTACCAGATAAAATGATAGGTGAATGGTTGTTTAACTAAGTTATCTAAATTATATCTAAAACATAAATATACTATTATCTTATTTCACAAACATCCTAAACATGTTATCTACATCACATATGTCACAAAAGCACTTAATCAATTTTCCAATTTCAAGACAGTTAGTCATCCGCTAGGAGTTTTCTAACATGATAATTCTTCGGAAAGTTAACGCGATAAACACACGTTAACCACCTAAACTCATTCTTTAGCGAGCTATTGATATTCATTCATGTGAACCTTTAAAGATAGATTAGTCATCCGCTAGGAGTTTTCTAACCTCGCTTATCAAAGAAAGCAATACCGATGGTCACAATACAACCACGAGAATAAGCATTTAAGTAGATCATATAACAAAGTATTTCACCTTTACAAGTCTTGAACACAAATCTACCATGTCAGCAATTTCAGACCAAAACTACTAAACAAAGATCCTAAACCGCGTCAAGAACATGTAATCAACACCATATAATTCATTAGAACCCTTACGTGCAAGAAAGAATTCTTAATCAAAATCTGATATATCTTAGATAAAACCAATACCCCTCTCGAGTCTCATGGTGTAAACAAGTTTACAAACAAGTGATTAATCAAGAAATAGTTACCATCCCACTAACCACATATTCATTATCCAAGACAATCAAACATAATCAAGAACTCAACATAAATGAAACATTCATTATATTATCATGAAGATTCAAACAAGAAAAAGTACTAAAGATTCATATAAAAAAGATTACAACATAAAGATTATTCAAGAAACAAGTTCATTACCACTATTACACAATATTACATAAAACATAAACTAACATCAGCTCAATACTTGAATAATGATTAGAATACATGTATAAGAACAAGGAATCGAACCATAAACAAGCAAAGAAATGATGGGTTGGATCGGTTATGCTTCCATTCGGTCTTGAGGCTTCAAAGTGATCTGATCAGGACTGCTTCGGAACCCAAAAATCACCCAGAAACATGGAGAAAACCCCAACATTGAAACCAGTAGCGAATGGCTCTATTTATGGGACATTTTTGGATTGGCACGGTCGTACCGATGGGTCGCACGGTCGTGCGACAGGTGTTGTCGGGTGACATCATTTCTCCGATCCCGGGTCAAACAAGTTGACTAGCGGACAAGTTGTCTGAGTCATCAGATTGGCACGGTCATGCCATGGATCGCATGGTAGTGCGTCACCAGAACTTTGATCAGAAAACTTGGTCAAGCCATTGCACGGTCATGCGGCGGGTCGCACGGTAGTGCAACCCTGGAAAACATCGTCACCATCAGTCGCACTGGCAGTGCTTCCGAGGTCGGAGGACTCGCACGATAGTGCGGTCAGGTCGCACGGTCGTGCGACACCTGGTAGTATCAGAATTTTGTCCGTTTCATCAGAATTGCATCAGAATTTGTCTGTTTTCTTCAGATTTTTATTTTGTGCTTTGTTTAAGACCTGAAAATATAAAAGTACCGGATTTGGTACCTAAACATTGTGGTTTTGGTTAAAAACGCTTAAAACGGAAGTGTTTTGGGGGATAAAAACATGTATAATTTAACGTTTATCAGTATGGTTTACATATCATGTTCATCATGTCCGTAAATGCGGCCGGGGCATTGGTTAAACCAAATGGCATGACTGTAAATTCATAATGACCGTACCTTATTCTGAAAGCAGTTTTAGGAATGTCCTCTTCCTGTACTTTCAATTGATGATATCCTGAACGTAAATCGATCTTAGAAAAGAATCGAGCTCTTTGAAGTTGATCGAATAGGTCATCGATTCTCGGTAGTGGGTACCGATTTTTAATCATAACCTTGTTCAATTCTCATTAATCAATGCACATAAACATTGAACCGTCTTTCTTCTTGACAAACAACACAGGTGCTCCCCACGGTGATGCGCTAGGTTGTATAAAATCTTTTTCAAGTAGTTCGTCCAACTGTTTCTTCAGTTCCTGCATCTCCGTTGGTGCTAGTCGGTATGGTGCATTAGCAATCGGTGTCGTTCCTGGTATTAGGTGAATTCTAAATTCAACCTCTCTATCTGGAGGTAATCCAGGTAACTCTTCTGGAAAAACGTTTGAGAATTTAGATACTACAGGAATATCTTTTAATTCTTTTCCTTTAGTGTTAATGATTATGGAAATCATATACACTATTCCTCCTTTTGTAACATAACTTGCAGTTTTCATCACAGAGATGAATTTTGTTGATCTGGTTGGCTTATCTCCTTTAATTGTGATCTTTTCACCCTTCTGTGTACTTAATTGCATAGACTTTTGATCATATAAAATACTAGCATGATTGGTTACCAACCAATCCATTCCTAATACAACATCGAATCCGGCTAGATTCATTGGAAAGAGATTAGCAATAAACTTATGGTTTAGAATTTCTATTCTTGCTCCGTGCAAGATTTCACTTATCTTAATGGATTCTCCATTTGCTGTCTCCACCAGACAGTCTTGTTGAAGTTTAGTTAATGGTTGGTTGAGAAGTTTGAAGAAAGAAGTATTGATAAAACTTTGGTTTGCACCAGAGTCAAATAATACTTAAGCAAAAACATCATTAACTAAACACATACCAGCTATCACATCCGGAATCATCTTAGCTTCTTCAGCTGTCAGAACGAATGCTCTGGCATTCTTTTTGGGTCCTTCAGTTGCCTTAGCTTTGCTGGTTGTCGCTAGAGCTAGTTTCGAACAGTTCGGTTTGATATGGCCAGCTTCTCCACAATTGTAGCATATGCTGGCACTAGCTTTCCTCCTACAATCTTCTTCCTTATGCCTTGGGTACTTGCAAAATTTGTAGGACACAATACACTTTCCTGAGTGCTTCTTTTTACAGAACTTGCCGTAGGGTGCAGAGGAAGAACCTGTTCCTTTTCCACGGTAGGAATTACCTGAACGAAATTCTTGGATAATCCTTTGAGCTAAGTTCTTTCTCTGGTTTTCCTCTTGTGTACGTACCAATTCATCAGTTAGGGTGTTGGCTAATTCTACTGCTTCTTCTATGGTTTGTTGCCAAGCTGCCTTGACTACGTGTCTGATCTCACTAATTAATCCCTAGATGTAACAGGAGATTAACACTGGCTCAGGTGAGGCTAATGTTGGAACTATCTAAGCATATTCAAAGAATATGGTAGTGTACTCCCTACAGTCTATTCCAATCATTTTATGATTTAGGAACTTATTGGCGATTTGTTCCTTTTCATGAGGAGGACAGAATTTCCTTTCATCTATCTCCTTAAAGTTGGTCCATTCCATATTATAGAATCTGTCACTTCCTCTAGACTAGAGAATGGTATTCCACCACTCTAAGGCTACATTCTTAAAAAGATTAAAAGCAAACATAATCTTATCTTCATCTGCGCATTTATTTATTTTTATGTCTGCTTCTGTCTTTTCTATCCAGCGCAAGGCTGAAATGGCTTCTTTATTGCCTGAGAATTATATTGATTTGCAGGCCAATAATTCTTTATAAGAACAACCATATGAGATGGCTCTTCTTCTTTTTGGAATTGGAGCTTGAGATCAAGGGTTCGTGATTTTCGTTCACACTATGACTTGGTTCAGTAATTTGACGTTTACTTCCAATTGCAGAGTTATTATTTTCTGCTTCTTTAATAGTCTTGATAATATATGGCATAACATCTATAATTCCTTGTGCTACGATATGTTCAATGTTACTTTTATTCACTTGGTTTTCGTTATTATCGTTATTCTGGTTTTCCTGATTTACTTCATTCGACATCTGAATTGTAAACATTTATCAGGTATTAATATCACAGAATAAGATTTAATACAAATAATCACACAAGCAGATTGATCAAAAACGTCGAGCATTGCGACCTTACTCTTTATATATATATATGTATATATAAGAGAAGGATCCGTTAGGAACCACCCGTTATTGCGAGAACCGCGAGAACCAGTGTGAACACAAACAGTAATACCTAAAAAAAATCTAAAAACACCATTTTTTTTTTGGAAAAATCGCTATATTTCGTTTATAATAAAAAAATAATAGTAATTATCAATAAAACAACGTGCTTTGGTGTTATTATGTGTGTATTTGTGTTTGATGATTTTACGATTTTATTCGATTCCGATTTCAAGTTTTAAATCGCTTTCTAGAAAGTGATACGCAAACTGATGCGCGAACGCAGTCAGTTTAACGCGAAAAACACTCTGGAATGGTGAAATAGGCTTAACATACCTTAAATAACCTTCACATAACTTAGAAATAAGTTTTGAATGGTTTGTGTGTTGAAATCAAGTTTGTTCGATCACAGGGACTATTTGTGTCAAACTGTGAAACTATACCAATTTGTATAGTAACGAACATTCCGGAACTTGATTATAAGTTAAACATACCTAAATATCCTTTACATAGCTTAGAAACAGGCTTTGAGGGGTTCGGTATGCTAAAATAAACTTATTTGATCAATAGGGACTAAAAGCGTCAAAAAGTGCATAAGTTTGCATTTTCGCGCATATCTTACGTTCTGAATATATCCGAACACCCAAAAAATTATGTAATCATTAAAATATTTTATTTTAGTGATTGGCATGATAAAATCCCATTCGTTGCGTAATTTGGATCGTTTTTGCGTTCGTTACGACTTCCATCGTAATTAACCGAACAACGCAACCGTACGACCAAACGAACCGACATCTGAGATGTTTTTGAGCATATTTTAAGTTCCCTATACTTTAACTTCATTTTAGAGCCTTGAAATGAGGTTAACGGGGCTTAAACGTGTCAAAAATGCATCAAAACACAAGTTTCTAGGTTGCAGGGACTGAAATTGTCAATCTGCCAAAGTTATTACACGGGCTGCGTAAGCCCAGGTCTCATGCTATGCGGGCCACGACAGACTTACAGACCAGAAACATTGAATCTGGCCATGGCAGCTGGTTTCGGGCGTTTTTTCCATGGTTTTTCTTTACCATCTGCTGAATTTTGCTTGTATTTCATGTCCCCTTGTTTTACAAAATCACTAGCCCACATGGATGGCCAAGATCATTCCCTCTTTAGCAAGAAATGATCTTAACGGTGAACCGAAAAGTATAAATAGCCATGCCCTCCTTCATTTTTTACACCCTTGATCTGATTTACACTCTAAGTTGGAGCCTTTGCTTCATACCTGAGTGTTATAGATCAAGTTCTCCCTAGCTTGGACCTTTTGTAAGCTTCTTTCGTTCTTTTATTGCTTTTCGAGCATGAAAGTCAAACAGTGTTTGACTTTTTGCATTGACCAGTCTTTGGTCAACACAAAGTTCTTTTGAACTTTGCAACGTGAGCGTAATCACGATGGTTATAGTCCCTTGTGACTATACCTACTGATTACCACGTTGACTAAGCGTAGTGACAAGTCGTAGTTTCGGTCAAAATGCGTATTTATGCGCATTTTGCAACAAAACTACTCTTGGGTATCAAAAAACTTTGTTTTGATATCAAAACCTGTTTTCTAACTTAGTTAAACATGTTCTAACATGTTTAGCTCGTCACTTTTAGTTTAGTGCTTATTTAGAGTCGTAAGTCAAGCGGTCTAAACCACCGCTTAGACTTTTAAACTCGACCTGTTTGGTCGATCATTAGGATCCGACCAAGCATTTTTAGTGACCATAGTTGCATAGGGAATAACCTTCCGAGGTTATACCTTATGGTCACCTAGTTTAAGTAGTTGTATGATAGGTAGGTTATATGCCTTAGGTAAATGACCAAAATGCCCTTTTCATGCATAATTGGAATTTAAGCAAATGTAACCTAAACTTTTGCCACATAACTGATTATGCAACATATTTAAACATGTTTAGGAATATAATACTTGTCATAGGACTAGTTAGACGTCTCGAACGCGCTTTGCGTGAACGACGCGTTAAAGTAGCGTAAGCTACCTTAATGGGTCGTAACGGGTCGAAAGCAATTAGATTAGGTTCCGATCTAGAATGTAGTCTTTGTTAAACCATATCACATGATTTCCAATACACATTTGGTTTACAAGACCTCATTCTATCCGATCTTTCGATTTAGGTGTCAATTTATTTACTAGTTATTCGATTACTAGGTGCTGCT
This sequence comes from Helianthus tuberosus, assembly GCA_030545235.1. NCBI lineage: Eukaryota > Viridiplantae > Streptophyta > Magnoliopsida > Asterales > Asteraceae > Helianthus > Helianthus tuberosus. Next base: position 87,943,488 of record CM060426.1, on the reverse strand, counting down.
TGAGTTTCCTTGATTTGCTTGAGCTTGTTGAGTTCTTTAGATTGAGGATACTTTGCACTTCGATGTGAGTACATAGTTCCCATATTTTACTGTTTTCAATTGTTTTGGGGTGATTCATTTGTGCAAAATGGTTTCAAGGTTTAAACGATGGTTTTAAAACGATTAAGATGGTTTATATTAAACTAATAACGATTTCGATAAAGTGAACGAACTTGTTGGTTGTAGTTACATAACGAATGACATTCATTAACATTGATCAAGCTGACCAGTATTAGGTTATGGTAACATAGGATCTGACAAATCCCGTTATCAGACTACACCCATGGTTATGTGTGGGGGTTATGTAGGTAACGACCGAATCTGATGATTGTTAACTTACCTTTTGGTGGTTTGTTAATGCGAGTTTCGAGATAGTTGAGTCACGAAGGTTTGAATGTTATTAGGGAGACGACCAAAAGTATTTTCACAATTAAAACGAGTTAAACGATTTTGGGACGAGTTAAACGATTTGAAGCGACTTAAACGAGATAAACGATTTGATTAAACGATTGGTTTTGGGTTGCGATTAGATAATGGGACGGGTGTAGCATGATAAAAGCATGGTAGATACGCCATTGGTACATCTTATATATAAGTGCTCTTATCATATTACATTTCGTGTCATTATTTAGTTCACTTGGGAAACGATTTTGAAACGATGTCACACAACGAGGTTTTCGAAATGATATAAACCATACAAGTTTTTACGAAATGTTTTACGATTTGGTTTACTAAAACAAATGTTTTGTGGTTAAGAATCATGGCTACGAGATTTTATAAACTATAACCAACTTGATTTGAGTTGGTTAATTATGTTGCAATACACTTTTCAAAACGAGGTTTGTACTTTTAACTCTTATAGTTTAATGAGGTACTGCAACATATAAACGAGCCATGAATCCGACACTCTCACAAAACCTATGTGCTCGCCAGCATTTCTTTACTGACTTTGTTTTCACATATGTTTCAGGTGGTGTTGCTTGATGTTGATTTGCTAGGAAGCATGTTCACTTAGGATCTGGACGTGGCCTTAGTGACATAAAAACAATGATAGACGATATGTAACTTGTTTGTTTGGTTTTAAGACAATGTACATTACTTAATAAATTAATAAAACGAAACTTTTGCATCCATGGTTGTGAAACAATAATTCTGTTGCAACACTCCCCGACGTTTCCGCCGCGGTTTCGTTGTTTTAACGCGGTCGGGGTGTGACATAACAGTTATCCATGCACATGTGCATTTGTATCATTTCTTTGACAAATTCCGTTATTATACTTTTATACAATTAGTAACTTAGGTGCCATCGCATACACATGCCTTTTCAAACCTGACCCAATGGTTTGTTTAATCAACATGTCTCTTTAGAATAGGGTGCACAGTTAAGACACAATGGTTGTTTAATCAACATGTCTATTTAAACTAGGGTTTCACCGCTTCTTTCAACCAACGCGTCAGTTTTGTATTCATGTATATATTCGGTGCTTTGTAATTACAATACACTCGATAGAAAGTTTACGTTTGAATCATTGTTTAATCATCAACGATCCTGTATCCTGGGCCATCAAACTGGTATCAAAGCATTAAGGAAGAAAAACCGATTGGTATCTTTGTGTTGTCGCTAACCCCCAAACACAATCTGCAAAAGTGCTAATTATATTGTGTTCCTGATCATGCTTGGTTTATTAAAAACCGAATATAACTTATTATCCAATCTATTTATTGCATATTGGATTAGATTACATAATATTTATTATGATGGCTGCTATAGAAAAATTAACTTATATATAGGAACGAACACGTCAAATTTCAAAGCGGCCCAAGCTTTATGCGTTGTGGACCGTATGCGAACCGACGTAATTCTTAGAGCCGGTGGAATTTTCCTTTTGTAATACTTGGAAGCGGTACTTCATATCACAAAAGTCGCAACGATTTGTGCAATTGGCACTTTAATCCTATATAAAGCATAATCAAATCCAAAGTATTAACGATCTGAATCAGATCAAAAACTCGCGCAACATCATCCAAATCGGAAGAAAAAAAAGGACCGACTTGCTGACTGCACGGGTTGCATCGGACGGCGGTGGCTTAGCGGAGATGTCGAAGAGGGCGAAATTGGTGGGAGATCGGCACGGGATATTGAAGTGGTCGTTATAGATGGGGCGTGAAGGTGAAACGGTGGTGAAGTTGGTGAACCATAAGAAAGGTTGTGGTGGTGATCGTTTTGTGTGAGAAAGATGATTTTGTTTGGCAAAATAAAAACCAGGGGAATGGGAAATATCTTTTATTTTTTAGTGTCGTTTCCGAAGAAAAGATTTATAATACAATTGAATTGTTTAGTCTATTACGTGGTTAATTTTGATGTATTTTCAAAAACTAATACATTAATTTTAGAAAATTAACTCATATTTTTTTCTGGGATGTAAAATGTTAACATAATTTATAACTGGGATATAAAAAATATAAATATATACATGGTTATAATATAACTTATAACCATACATCCTTATAATCAACGTCCCGTCGCAACGCGTGGGTTAGCATCAACTCGTTCATTACAAATATTAAACAACTGCACTTTCATTTACACTGCCACGTGTAATACACTACTTTTTACGTTAACAATATTAGAAATGCACATGTGCATCTATATGTATCAACATGAAATAAGGTGTGTTGGTACACTACTTTCTCTTTCATCTGTCATTCCATCCATAATACACAAACACGCACATGTGCATTTTTGTCATTTCTTTCACAAATTCCGTAATTCCAAACAAATATTAGACAATTACACTTTCATTTACACTACCATATGTAATACACTACTTTTTACATTAACAATATTAGAAATGCACATGTGCATCTATATGTATAAACACGAAATAAGGTGTTTTGGTATACTACTTTGAATACACTTTCCATTTCATCTATCATACCATCCATAATACACTACCATTACCTTCTACCATCCATAATACAATACCATTACCTCCTACCATCCATAATACAATACCAGTACAAATATTTTCACTTTATTACATGTATATCAACACCATTTATACCATCCAATCAACATATTACATCATAAATTGACAACTATAACCAAACCATCAACCACTAGATATAACTAATCAAAAAACATGTATATGGGCCTACTTCTCCATTCAAATTCACAAACCTTTTGTACCAAAACACGTTATATCATGGTTATAAATAATGATGCACATGTGCATTTTGAATATTGGTAATGTAAAAAGTAGTGTATTACGGATGATATTGTAAATTAATGTGCAATTTTCTATTACTGATAGCGTATTACGGAATTTGTCGAAGTAATGATACATATGCATGGATAACTGTTACTCGGAAAAAAAAAAATTTTTTTGCTAACTAAATATAGCGATTTTTTTTTAAAATACAAAAAAAATTGAGTGCTTTTTGATTTTTTTTTTTTTAGATTTTATTTTGTGTTCACATTGGTTCTCGCGGTTCTCGCAATAAGGGTGGTTCTCAAATAAATCTTACCCTATATATATATGCATCGATTACAACTTACAGATGAAAATTAAACAAACTATAGTAGTTATGCATCTCTAGGTATTTTAGTCTATCTATTTTAGTTGATGATTATATATATTATTTTTTTTATCAAAGTTGTCACACCCCGGATTTTTCGACACCCGGGCATGCGACCACTCGGTTGGTGCCTATTTTAATAAAACGCAGCGGAAAATATTTATATTCATTTTTATTTATTTAAATAACTTGGAAGTTTAGTAAAACATACTTTTATACATGGGGAATTAAACACCCCTTTTTCCATACAAAACGTTTCATACATATGGTAATCAAACTTTCTGTCTAATGACAGTTTTATAAAATATTTTAGCCACAAGGTTCTTCTGTGCCTAGGTAATCATCCTCCTTTCAGCACTAGTCTTGCTATTGATAACTATTCCTGATTACCTGAAAACGTTTTGAAAATAATACGTCATTGAAAAGCAGGTAATAACATTTAACCGACACTAAACCATTTTTTTAGCATAAGCGGTATTAAAGCTATTTAGAAAATACTAGTAATCTACGCATTCAGCGAGCTACCCACCCGTTTTACTACCGAACTTCGTGCACGGTTTTACGTATTTCTCCTATCGAACTTCATGCCTGGTTTTACGGTTTGTAACACGTCTACAGTTTGATCAAACTATATGTGCACTTATAGTCTGAATGCTATCCATAGAATACCATATGCAAAAATATATTTAACACAACTCATGCCATATCTAAAATATAAAACATTTCAAAATTTGTAAAAGAGTTAAATGTATTCATCTTAGCAGCAGCGTGCTGGGTGACAGCTTAGAACTTCTTAATATTGTTTAATTATTTGAAAGTGAAATGTTTATTTGTTTAGGAAGTGAAAATAAAATGTATTGAGATCTTCGGCTATTTATAGGCAAAGCCAAACCTTGGTGCCCACGAAAAACTTGTTGGCCAAGGTTTCACACATTCCCTTCATATTTAAGATTTCTAATGTATACGTGTATCTACTGTCATTTTAGATATGCATCTATTAGATATTTTTGTGTATTTTATTTTTTATATTTTAGTATATTTATTATTATCATGTTATTTTCAATACATACATTTTCAAGCACGGTAATAGTGCTTTTAAGCTATTGGATAAAGTGGGCGGCTAGGGTAATAGTGCCAGGCAGCTGCCTGGCACTCACCTATTGGCCCAACAAATTTACGATTTTATCTCACTTTAAAATTACGCTTTTGCCATTAGTACAAAATTATGTTTTTACTCTCACTTAAAATTAAATTTACGCTTTTGCTCAAAGCTAAATATTTCAATTTTGTCCGGTTTAAATTTTTTGCCCTTAGTTTTTTCCTTAAAATTACGACTTTGCCATCAGCTCAAATACATTTACGCTTTTGTTCTCAGCTAAAAATTTCTATTTTGCCCGCGGTTCAAAATTACGAATTTACCCCGTTTAAATTTACAATTTTGCCTTTAGTTTTTTTTTTTCTCACAGTCAAGTTACGATTTTGCCCTCAACATAAATCTACATTTTCTCCATCGTTTTTGTTTGTTTCGCTGGTTAAACTACAATTTTGCCCCCAGTGCAAAAATACAGTCATGCCGGCAGCTGCCTGGCACTCCCCCATTGGTACATTTAATTTACGATTTTATCCCTAAATTAAAATTATGATTTTGCACTCGGTTCAAAATAACGTTTTTTCCCATCATTTTAGTTTTTTAGCAAAACTATAAAAGTTTTTTGTTTTAATTGGTTGACTCGATTTAAATTTTTTGCGTGTGAATGAGCTTCCTAACACTCGCTCATTAGTCATGAAAAATTACAGTTTTGCCCTGAGCCCAAAATTACGTTTTTATCATCGTTTTAGTTTTTTTCCTAGCAAAATTATAGTGGTGTTTTTTTAATTGATTGAGAATTATTCGGCCATCGCCCCGCAACGCGGGCAGGGGCATCAATTTGTTTTTCTTTTATACCTTTTTAAAATTATATCAGTGTTTTTTTAATTGATTGAGAATTACGTACAATTATATGTTATTATTACATTATTATTATCATTACGTATGTAGTAATAATAATATTAGTAATTTTGTAAATTATTATTATAATAACATTATTAATTTAATTAAAATCTTGTTTTTCTTTTATACCTTTTTAAAATACAATGTTTTACATAGCTATTAGTATGCCATTGAAACCTACTCATTTTTATGTACGTTTCAATCTAAGTTAAATAAAAATGGAGCACAACTAAACATAATATATTTTATTACTATTATTAGTACGTGCTCTTCTAGCTACTCATATTTGTAATGGTTATCTTACTTGTTACCTATTTGTTTAATAATATAAGTTTCAGATATTTTATTTTAGTGCATAAAACAGAAATGTTACATCCTCCCCACCTTTATTTAAATCTCGTCCTCGAGATTTAGTTGAACAAGTGGGGGTATTTCTTTTTCATCTCCGACTCCAATTCCCATGTATATTATTATCTTCGTCTAGAATTCCATTTAACCTTGACTAACACAAGTCTTTTCCTTTTTAGTTTCTTAATTTTCAGTCCTCGATTTGTATTGGTTGTTCCACAAATTTTAGTTTTTCATTTACCTCTACGTCTTGAAGAGGCATTACTAGAGATTCATCGGTCAAGCACTTGTGCAGGTTTGATACGTGGAACACGTCATGTACTCCGTTCATCTCTTCTGGCAATTTCAACTGATAAGCTACTGGTCCAACTTTCTTGATAATTTCAAACGGTCCAACAAAACGCGGACTTAATTTTCCTTTCTTACTGAATCGGACAACACCTTTCCAAGGTGAAACTTTTAATAACACCTTGTCTCCGACCATAAATTCTAACGACTTTCTTCTTTTATCTGCATAACTTTTATGTCTGTCTCTGGCCGTTTTCAGATGCTCACGTATTTGTAGTACTTTACCAGTCGTTTCTTGAACTAATTTAGGACCGGACAGCTGACTCTCCCCAACTTCTGACCAACATACAGGCGTCCTGCACTTTCTGCCATACAACGCTTCGAATGGTGCTGCCTGAATACTTGTGTGATAACTATTATTATATTAAAATTCCATTGGAGGTAGATGATCATCCCAACTACCTCCTAAGTCTATCACACATGCTCTAAGCATGTCTTCTAGTGTTTGAATGGTCATTTCACTCTGCCCATCAGTTTGCGGATGATAGGCAGTACTAAGGTTCAAACGTGTACCCATAGCTTTTTGAAAACTTTGCCAAAAATCGAGATGTGAAGCGACTATCTCTATCAGATACAATAGATAGTGGCACCCTGTGTAGAGATACAATCTCATTAACGTACAATCATGCCTACCTATCCATGCTATATGGTTCTTTCATTGGCAAGAAATGGGCAGACTTGTTCAATCTGTCTATGATAACCCAAATTGTATCATTTCCACGAGTGGTTCACGGAAGTTTAGTAATGAAGTCCATGGTTATCATTTCTCATTTCCAAACTGGTAATTCTAACTGTTTCAGTAAACCAGAGGGTTTCTGATGCTCTGCCTTCACTTGAGAACATGTGAGACATTTTTCTATATAGATGGCAATGTCCTTTTTCATGCCAATCCACCAATAGTTTCCTTTTAGATTTTTATACATCTTGTCACTTCCTGGGTGCATCATGTATTTTGACTTATGAGCTTCTTCTAAAATTCTCTCTCGTAGATTGCCCGTGACTGGCACCCATATCCTTGTATTCATTCTTAGGATTTCATCCTTTCCTTTAACCAACTGATTAATCATTCCTTTCATTGCTTCTTTCTCCATATTATTTTCTTCATGTGCTAACCTCTGACCATCCTTTAATTGAATTAACAAATCAACTTGAAGGTCAAGCCCTAAGGCACGAACTCTTTTTGGCTTTTCACTTTCTTTTCTGCTTAGGGCATCAGCCACTACATTAGCTTTTCCTTCATGATAGCAGATTTCACAATCATAGTCACTTAAGACTTCCATCCACCTTCTCTGCCTCATGTTAAGTTCTTTCTGACCAAAGATATATTTCAAACTTTTGTGGTCAAGGTAAACTGTGAACTTGACTCCATAGAGATAATGCCTCCATAACTTTAGAGCAAATATTATGGCGCCCAACTCTAAATCATGAGTCGTATAGTTCTTCTCATGGGTCTTTAGTTGACGTGATGCATATGCAATAACTTTGTTTCATTGAATTAACACACAACCCATGCCAGTGTGTGAAGCATCACAATAAACAACAAAGTCTTCTATACCTTCTGGCAAGGCTAAGATGGGTGCATTCGTTAACTTTTTCTTTATTGCTTCAAACGCTTCATTTTGCTTTGGTCCCAATTCAAATTTAACAGACTTGCGTGTCAAAGATGTTAAGGGAACAACAATTCGGGAGAAGTCCTGGATAAATCGGCGGTAATATCCTGCAAAACGAAGGAAACTACGAACTTCGGTTGGCGATTTTAGAATCTCCCATTTAGCAATAGATTCTATTTTTGCAGGGTCTACTTGAATACCATTTGCATTTATAACATGGCCAAGGAATTGTACTTCAGGAAGCCAAAACTCGTACTTCGAGAATTTAGCGTACAACTTCTCGTTTCTTAATAATTCAAGTAACACGCTAAGATGATTTTCATGATGTTCTTGATTTTTAGAATAAATAAGTACACCGTCAATGAAAACGATAACAAATTTATCTAAATACGGTTTGCAAATCTGGTTCATCATATCCATTAACGCGGCTGGAGCATTAGTGAGTCCAAATGGCATAACAGTGAACTCATAATGTCCATATCTTGTTCTAAAAGATGTTTTAGGAATATCTTCTTCTTGAACTTTCAACTGATGATAGCCCGAACGAAGGTCTATCATCAAAAAATAACACGCTCCTTGTAACTGGTCGAACAAGTCATCGATTCTGGGAAGCGGATATCGATTCTTGATAGTTACTTTGTTCACTATGCGGTAATTATAACGACCCTCCTAGAACCCCTAAACGTTCCGAAATATACCCCGTACGCGAGAAACGAACCTGAAATAGCCCTACACTTAGAAAAATCAAGAAAAACGAAATTCAGGAGTCCCTCGTGGGGCGCGACAGCCTTAGCTAGGTTTGTCGTGGGACGTGACTACCTTTGTTTGTTGGACAAGGCAGACTGCCACGTGGCATCTGACTCAGCGACCCTACACGTTGACTCAGCAAGGCTATAATCAACACATCAGTCCTCGCGGGCCGCGAAGGCTTTCCTTGCCTTCTTCGCGGGGCGCGAGCTGCCCTAGATTCAGCCTATAAATTGAATCGATCGGCTCATTTTTCAGTCGATCATTTCTCGATTTCTCTCTCAACTTCTGAATAGCAATTATTATACCCCGGGCATAATACCCACTATAAAGCAAAGCTCTGCCCCGTTGTAAGTATCATAACCCTACTATTACCCTACATGATTGATTTAGGGCTCCGTAACGCATGTCAGGGCTCGGCCTGACTCAGTCGTTGGAGTTTTGTCTCGTGTGTACACCCGATTGATTTAGGATTTCGTAATGCATGTCGGCTCTACCCGACTCAGCCATTGGAATCCTGTCTCGAGTTGTACGGTCAATGTGATTTGGGTCATTTTACTAACACTTGTGCATTGTTTAATTTTAATAGATAATAACCAGGAGAATCACCAGGAAGCTTTAGTATTACCTAAGTAAACAATGTGAGTCATTCTCTTTTTCTACCAAATTGTTTTACCAAAACCTCAAATGTTTTAAGATACAATTAACAGTGATTGAGTCTTTGTATTCTACAATTATTGTCGATATGTTGGGGTTGTATATACAAAATGTGAAAGAAGTTACCATTGGACAACGAGTTAGCCAATGAGTAATAAGACCCACAAGTCTGGTGTGGATAGTACAGAATGAGTAATTGTATAGATATAAACATTGTAATCACTCTCAGTACTGTGAAATTATAAAAGCTGTTTTGATTAAACTAGGAAGCACTCGCCAGTATTTGTTGCTGATAAAATGTTTTTAAAACGCGTTTCAGGTAACAAATTGTGAAAGCCAATAGATGCCAGCTGGAGACCACTGAAGGCTTGGAAAAGTGGCTATAAAAGTTACCTAATTAAAAAGGAATTTTTTTTTCAATAATTAGGGGTTTATCCCTACAAATGTATTATCAAATGAATTTGGGTTTTTATCCCAAAGAATTATTATTATAAAAGTTTGGTGTTTTACTCTGATAAAAATATTTCCTAACTACGGTGCTGATGTATTCCGCAACTAAATTAATAAACACCGATACCACCCATCTGTATGCTCGCGGTGCCCGCTCCCGGGGTAGGGGTCGGGGGCTGTGATAGAGAGCGGTATCAGAGCTACAACCACTAGTTTAAGCCCAATATGTGTTCCGCTGACACTTAAAATTCCGTGTTAGGAAATAACTTATATGTAAATATTGTTTTGTGTTATTTGACTATTTGTTAGTTTACAGTATGAGTGAGCAAGGAACTTCAGATGCTTATCCTCGTTTAGATAGTTCACCAAAAAATGAGGGAACATCATCTCAACCTGATCCCTCAGGATACTCAGCCGATACTGAGGAAGGGATATTATATTTAAGGCACAATCTGAGGAACCTTTTACTACTAAGAAAAGAGGTTGGTTTAATAGAGGAGCACATGAGAGAAGGAAGAGAATGAAGAAATTACAACAACAGTGGGAGATAGTTAAGGCTAATAGGGAGGCCAATGCATAGATTCAGGAGACAGTCAGTAGGCCACCTTAGGAAGAAGAATTAGATAGATAGCTGGCCAATTTTCATATGTTAGCCACTACAGCAGTAGATACTAACCTAAATCAAATAGCCGAACCGCCACTATTACCTTTATTCCCAGACCAACGAATGCTAGAACCCGACCAGGAAGATCTGTTTCCAATCCCAGATGTAGATCCTTATGAGATTCCCAGGATTCCCCCACCAAACCCCATAGCCCACTATACTGACCTTAACCCTTTGGATCCCTTTTGGAGTAGCGAATGGTGGACGCAGAGTGTAATAAGAAACCCATATCCTTATGGTCAACCTATTCCTCAACACCCCGATTGTGACACCTGTGTTTGTAATCATTGTGAACAATTCAATTATCAATAAAACAATGTTATTTGACCCCAATGTTTGTTTGGTTATGTTTTACATCTTTCATGTTTTGACATTTGTTCAATTTCAAACTTTACATCGCTTTCTGGAGAGTTATACCCAAACTGGTGCGTAAACGTAATCAGTTTAACGCGAAAAATACTCCGGAACATCAACATATACTTCACATACCTTAAATAACCTTTACATAACTTAGAAATAAGTTTTGAAGGCTTTGGTATGGCAAAAACAAGTTAATTCGCCTACAGGGACTAAATTTGACAAACTGTGAAAGTATGATGATTCGTACTAGAACAGACATTCCGAAACATGACCATAAGTTAAACATACAATAAATATCCTTTACATATCTTAGAAATAGGCTTTGAGGGGTTCAGTGTGCTAAAATAAACTTTTGGGTCATTCAGGGACTGAAAGCGTCAAAAAGTGCACAAGTTTACATTTTCGCGCATAACTTACGTTCTGAATACATCCGGACATCCAAAAATTTATGTAAGCACTAAAATATTTAATTTTAGTGTTTGGCATGAGAAAAATCCATTCGTCACGCAATTTGGATCGTTTTTCGCGCTTATGCGCATTCCGTCGTAATTAACCGAACATCGCGGTCGTACGACCAAACGAACCAACATCCGACATATTTTTGAGCATGTTTCATGTCCACAATGTTTAGGCATCATTTTAGGGCCTTAAACGTGTCGGAAATGGCTTTAATGCATAACAGGGACCAAGACTGTCATTTTTGAAAGTTTGCTTCTGATCAGAAGACCCAGGCGGCCCGCGTAAGCCCTGGGGTGTCCCTTACGCGGCCCGTGTCAGGCTCCCAGATCACTAAAACATGATTAAACAGCTGTTATGAACTCATCTCCTCACCCACACTTGTCATTTCCTGATCATGGGGGGCCAATTTGGGTACCAAGGTGTTGCAACAAATGTAGGGATGAGATTGAAGCACGTTATTCGATAAACGATCTTAACGGTTCCAACATTCCTATAAATACCCAACCCTTTCACTTGCAAAACCTACTTGAATTCTTGAGAGTTCTCTAAGTTGAAGTGAGACCACTTCATACCTGAGAATACTTGAGAAATCAAAGCTTTCGGGGACCCTTTGTAAGTGTTCCTTCGTTCTTTTTATTCTTTTAGCGTTAAAAGTCAAACTTTGTTTGACTTTCTGCATTGACCAGTTTATGGTCAATGCGAAGTTCGTTTGAACTTCATAACGTGAGCGTAATCACGATGGTTATAGTCCCTAGTGACTATACCTACTGATTACCACGTTATCTAGGCTCAGTGACGAGTCGTAGTTTCGGCCAAAATGCGCATTCTTGCGTATTTTGTAACCAAACTATTCTTAGGTATCAAAACCGTTTGTTTTGATACCAAACCTGTTTTCTAAACTTAGTTAAGCATGTTTTAACATGCTTAGCTCGTCAATTTTAGTTTTGTGCTTGTCTAGGGTCGTAAAGGTAAGCGATCTAAACAATCGCTTATACTTTCGAACCCGACCCATTTGGTCGATCATTAGGATCCGACCAAACACATTAGGTGACCATATTATATAGGGAATAACCTCCCGAGGTTATACTTTATGGTCACGACGTTTAGCTAGTTGTATGATAGGTAGTTTATATGCCTTAGGTAAATTACCAAAATGCCCTTTTTACGCCAAAATTCATTTTAAGCATATGTAACATAACTTTTAACATCTAAACTGATTTGGCAACAATATTAGACATGTTAAGGCATATTTTACTTGTCATAGGACTAGTTAGGCGTCCCGAACGCGTTTTACGCGAACGACGCGTTAAAGTAGCATAAGCTACCTAAACGGGTCGTAATGGGTCGTAAGCATTTAGGTTAGATTTCATTTTAGTATGTGGGCTTTGTTAAACCACATTACATAAGTCCCCATACTCATTTGGTTTACCAGCCCTCATTCTATCCGATCTTCTGATTTAGGTCCGGTTTATTAATGTAGTTACCTATATTAGGTGCCGTTTGATTCCGTGATCTTCTAGCATTGCTTGGTGGTTATCCTAGGACTATTGAGCAATCTCAAGTAAGTACATAGACCCCACTTTTACTGTTTTCAAACTGTTTTGGGGTGAAACACATGTGCCTACTTATTACTTTCATGCTTTCTTGTTTTCACATCATATACTTGCTATGTTCATTAGTACATTTATAGTACATGATTCCATTATGTTTATGCTATGTATGTTCATCTAGTTCATACTTAGTGCATTATTTTACATCACATCACATGCTATGTATGTTCATTTGTTGCATACTTAGTACATTATTTTCATGTAACATGTTTACATTCGGTATGACATTTGGTTTGTTCAAATGGGACAATATACATTCATTAACATTGATCACGTATTCGTTAGTAGGTAGTGGTACCATAGGAATTGACAACTCCCGTTCCTGACATCCTAGGTATGTTTGGATGGAAGGTTTGACCGAATTCGATAAACATAACACAGATAAACCTTTAATTTGTTTAAAGGTCTATCACTACAGTCACAAGGCTTGAATGTATGCATTATAAGATTACCGCATAAATGTTTGTATCAGTATAGCATGCTTTTGTTCCACAAAATATAACTTTGATTTAAACTATGTTTAATTCAATACCCTGTTTTTGTGCATTTTACCTATGGTTTAGTTGATATATTTCACTTGTCACACATGATACTTTTGGATACACAATTCATGATTTACATTAAATATAAACATTTTGACATTGATATACACATTTAGTGAATTACATTAGATATAGACATTTTGGTATGGTTTACACAATAACACTTGACAATTGATTTATACATGAACAAATTACAATGATGGTTGGTTTGGGCAAGTGATTTGAGTAACGAGGCGTGTGTAATATGATACAAGCATGGTGGATACGCCGCTGGTACTTCCTATATATAAGTGCTTGTATGATATTACATGTCGTAGCGTTACTTAAATCATTTCAATATTTGACATATTACATTTTACATAAACAACTTATTTTTCACAAGACATTGTCTTACAAAACAGTTTATTTTATCCAGCTCATTTTACTCGGTTATTTTATTAACCATACACCATTCTTTTATATAGTCTGATTTCTTATCTAGTTTTCATACGATTTATAAAAGAAAACACTTAACAAGATTCATGACTAATTTTTATTAAACCCATCTTTTAAAACCCAAGTCATGAATCCTATTTTCACTAAACCTATGTATCTCACAGGCATTTTTATGCTGACGTACCTATTTTCACATGTGTTTTCTGGAGCTATCGCTTAGGATGATGATCGTGACATTAGGGCGGACCTGTGCCTTAGAGACGTAAAACGAAGATAGACTTAGTTTAATTATGTTATGTACTCCTTGTTTCCTGTTTAAAGACAATGTAACTCTCTTGTTGATAAATAAAACGTAACTTTAATTTCCATGGTTGTGAAACAATAATTATGTTACAACACTCCCCGACGTTTCCACCACGTGTTTCTCGTTTTACGTGGTCGGGGTGTGACAGAAGAGTTGGTATCGGAGCCAATGGTTATAGGGAATTAGGTTATTAGTAATGCTTTGACCTAGACTATAACTTTCTAGGACCCCAACGCAAGTTGTCTTGTGTTTAGATTTTAAAACATGCACTTCACCTATCCTTAGGTGATAACCACAACGAGAACATCAAGTTCGAATCCGCCTTGAAAACTAATCATCTGATCTAGGATGATTGATTACAAGGTTTTGAACCCTCTGTTATAACGTTTTGAACCCCTTTTTGAATTTTCAAAATCTCATCAAAATTTTGGGTCCTAAATAGTGTGAACACGTGCAAACTGGAAGGGTGAATGCCTGTACCCTGGGTTTTCTGTCTAAGGCTAGAGTGTTCGTACAAATCCACATAATCGGACCAGTCACTCTTAACTGGGAACTCTTGGGGTGAGTGTTCACTTATAGGCGAGCATGTCTTCGCGATACATTATTTTTGACCCATTTACTTTAATTAGTACTGTGTGTCGTTTGCTTGCTTTGTGATGCGGACGAATGACCACCATCTTTGCTTTTGTTGATTTTTGTATCATCTCTTTCTTTTCACCCAATCATCTCACTTGTTTCCTTTCATGTTTCCTCTTTTAGAATGCCTCCTCGACGCGAGAATCAGATAGCAAATGCCGAACTGGCAGAAATCATTGCGCAGCAAATGGCTGATGCGTTCCCAAACCTTATTGCTCAATGGAACCAAGCCAACAACAACCACAATGCTCCTTGTAATTTCAAGAGTTTCAATTCGGCTAAGCCACTCAAGTTTAGTGGTACTGAAGGAGCAACTGGGCTCCTACAATGGTTCGAGAGCACTGAGAGTACGTTTCGTCATGTTCAGTGTCCTGATAATCGCAAGGTCGAGTTTTCTTCGAGTGTGTTTCAGAAGAGGGCTCTTACGTGGTGGAACGGGGTTATGAGAGTCCGTGGTGCAGAAGTTGCTCTAGCACAAACTTGGGCCGAACTTAGGGCCCTTATGATGAGGGAGTTTTGTCCTCGTCATGAACTGCGAGCTTTGGAGAGAGAGTTTGATGACTTGAAACAAGACAGTGGCAAGCACAGGGCTTATACTGATAGGTATGAAGAACTAAGTTTGCTATGCCCAACAATGGTCACCCCACTCGACAAGGCTATCGAAAGGTACATCGATCGTCTACCTGACTCAGTACAAGACATCATTACTGGTAGTAACCCTACCACACTCCGTCAGGCGATCGAGTTAGCAGCGACATTGACTGAGTCGCAGGTTCGAAAGGGAAAGCTGCATAAAAAGGGTGACAAAGTTAAGAAGCAGGCGTCTGACAAAGAGGATGACAAGAAGGGTAAGAACAAGAAGGGTAAGGAATCTGGTTCTTCGAAAGGGTCAAGGAAGCGTAAGGCTTCCCAAAATTTTGCTGTCACTACCCAAGTTAACCAGGCAGCTCCCAACCAACCCACACAACATCCAGCGAAGAAGCGTTATGCAGGGAATGCACCTTTGTGCAATAGATGCAACAGTCACCATCAGCCGCAACTTCCGTGCCGTTTCTGTACTAACTGTGGGAAGTCAGGTCATCTTGCTGATGTTTGTCGTTTTGCTCAGAATCAGGCAGTTCAGAACCCGGCCCAACGAGTTGCTCAGCCTCCTGCTCAGCAACAAGGTCAAGCTGCACGACCACACTACCCGCCAGGTTCTTGTTACAACTGTGGGGATCTGACCCACTACCGTAATCAGTGTCCAAGATTGGTGAATGCTAATCCAAATCAGAATCAGGCTCAGGCTCGAGGGCGAGTCTTCAACATGAATGCACAAGAGGCACAAGCAAACAATGAAGTGGTGAACGGTACGTTCTTTATTAATAATCAGCCTGCATCTGTTCTTTTTTATTCGGGTGCCGATAAGAGTTTTGTGTCATTATCTTTTGAGCCATTACTTCGCATGTCTAGAACAAAATTAGGAAAACCCTTGACAGTAGAGGTTGCTAGTGGTGAACCCATTGTTCTTGATTCTGTTCTTCGCAACTGCCAGTTGAACCTTAACGACCATCTTTTTCCTATTGACCTCACGCCTATGCAACTTAGAAGCTTCGACATTATTGTGGGTATGGATTGGTTAGCCAAGCATCGCGTAGAGGTAGTTTGTTTTGAGAAGATTGTTCGTGTACCACTTTCGACAGGTGAGATCCTACAGGTGCATGGTGAGAAACCTGCCGGTGGTCTCAAACTCATGTCTTGTTTTAAAGCTCGGAAGTATCTGTGAAAGAACTATGTGGCCTTTTTGGCACATGTTGTAGCAGATAAGGGCAAAGGTAAGTCTATTCAAGATATCCCTGTTGTTCGGGATTATCCTGAAGTATTTCCTGAAGAGTTACCTGGTCTACCCCCAGCACGCCAAGTCGAGTTCCGTATTGAACTCGTACCTGGAGCAAATCCCATTGCAAGAGCTCCATATCGTCTTGCACCGTCTGAGATGCAAGAGTTGTCTAAGCAGCTCCAAGAGCTCTTTGACAAAGGTTTTATCCGTCCTAGCTTTTCACCTTGGGGTGCTCCCGTTCTTTTTGTCAAGAAGAAGGATGGATCTTTTAGGATGTGTATCGATTATCGTGAGCTTAACAAGCTTACCATCAAGAATCGATATCCCCTACGTCGCATCGATGATCTCTTTGATCAGTTACAGGGCGCTTCTTATTTTTCAAAGATTGATCTGCGATCTGGATATCATCAACTTCGTGTTCATGAAGAAGATATTCCCAAGACAGCGTTCCGCACTCGTTATGGGCATTATGAGTTCACAGTTATGCCATTCGGATTGACTAATGCTCCTGCTGTGTTCATGGACTTAATGAATAGGGTCTGCAAGCCTTATTTGGATCAGTTCGTCATTGTTTTTATTGATGACATCTTGATTTATTCTAAGACGCGAGCTGAACATGAGCATCTTCGTCTTACTCTGGAACTCCTGACGAAAGAGCAACTTTTCGCCAAATTCTCCAAGTGCGAGTTTTGGCTCAAGGAAGTCCAATTTTTGGGGCATATTGTCAACGAACAAGGTATTCATGTAGATCCCTCCAAGATCAGTGCGATTAGGGAATGGGATACGCCTACTACTCCTACTGAAGTTCGTTCTTTTCTTGGTCTGGCGGGTCATTGAAAATTTCTCAAAGATTGCAGTTCCTCTAACTGCTCTAACTCAGAAGAACAAACCCTTTGATTGGGGATTCAAACAAGAGGAAGCTTTTTAAAACTTGAAGTAGAAGCTTTGTGACGCGCCTTTTCTGACTTTGCCTGAGGGCAATGATGATTTCGTCGTTTATTGCGATGCATCTAAATTAGGTCTTGACTGTGTTCTGATGCAAAGAAACAAAGTCATAGCATATGCATCGAGGCAGTTGAAGATACATGAGAAGAACTACACCACTCATGATCTTGAGTTGGGTGCAGTTGTCTTCGCTCTTAAGATCTGGAGACACTATTTGTACGGTACAAAATGTGAGGTTTTCACGGACCACAAAAGTCTTCAGCATATCTTCAATCAGAAAGAACTCAACATGAGGCAACGACGTTGGGTTGAGCTTCTAAACGACTATGACTGCGAAATTCGCTACCATCCAGGTAAGGCGAATGTCATAGCAGATGCATTGAGTTGTAAGGAACGAACTAAGCTTCATTGTGTTCGTGTTCAATCTGATATTCAAGCTCGATCCGATATCCAGGCACGCATTTCTCAGGCTCAACACATTTGTGTTTCACAAGGTTTGATGGATAAGGAATTTCCCTATCACATAACCCCTGATCTGGAACTGAAGGACAATGGATCGTATTACTTCATGGACCGTTTGTGGGTCCCAAGCCAAGATGATCTTAGCACCTTGCTTATGGATGAAGCCCATAAGTCTCATTATTCTATTCATCCTGGCTCAGATAAGATGTATAAGGATCTTCGTATTCAGTATTGGTGGTCTGGTATGAAGAAAGACATTGCCTTATATGTATCAAAATGCCTTACTTGTCTTAAAGTTAAGGCTGAACATCAACGTCCTTCTGGTTTATTGGTGCAACCAGAGATCACAGTTTGGAAATGGGAAAACATTACTATGGATCTCATTACTAAGCTTCCACGCACAAAGAAAGGTCATGATGCCATCTGGGTAGTTGTTGATCGTCTTACTAAGTCAGCGCATTTCTTGCCAATCCGTGAGGATTTTTCTGCTGACAAACTTGCTAAAATCTATGTGGATGAAATTGTAGCTCGACATGGTGTTCCTTTGAACATCATTTCTGACAGAGATGCTCGCTTCACTTCTCATTTTTGGAGAACCATGCAATCTGCTATGGGGACCCAACTTAATCTGAGCACAGCTTATCATCCGCAAACGGATGGTCAATCTGAAAGAACAATCCAGACTCTGGAGGATATGCTTAGAGCTTGTGTGATCGATTTTGGTGGTAGTTGGGATTCACATCTTCCGTTGATTGAATTCTCCTACAACAACAGTTATCACTCCAGCATCAACATGGCTCCTTTCGAGGCTCTCTATGGTCGAAAATGTCATTCACCAGTCTGCTGGAATGAGATCGGTGAGGCTCAGCATACTGGACCTGCCCTCATTTTAGAGACAACTGATAAGGTTAAGAAAGTTCGTGATAACCTTCAGACAGCTAGAAGCCGTCAAAAGAGTTACGCGGACCAAGGATGCAAGCCCATGGAGTTTCAAGTCGGTGATCGCGTATTACTTAAGGTCTCACCTTGGAAAGGTGTGATCAGATTTGGAAAGAAAGGAAAACTTGCACCTAGATACGTTGGACCATTCAAGATCATTGAAAGAATCGGTAAGGTAGCCTACAGACTTAAGTTACCTCCTGAACTTGGAAATGTTCATCCAACCTTTCACGTGTCCAATCTCAAGAAGTGTTTAGCTGATGAGAACCTCCACATACCACTTGACGAAATTCGTGTTGATAAAACACTGAAATTTGTTGAGAAGCCAGTGGAAATCATGGAACATGAAGTCAAGTGGCTCAAACGCAAGCGCATTCCTTTGGTCAAATTTCGCTGGGAATCTAAATGTGGACCCGAGTTTACTTGGGAACGTGAAGATCAACTGAAGGCGAAGTATCCGCATCTATTCTCACGAGTTTCCTCTAAATAAATTTCGGGATGAAATTTCCACAAGTAGGGGAGACTGTGACACCTGTGTTTGTAATCATTGTGAACAGTTCAATTATCAATAAAACAATTTTATTTGATCCCAATGTTTGTTTGGTTATGTTTTACATTTTTCAGGTTTTGACTTTTGTTCAATTTCAAACTTTACATCGCTTTCTGGAGAGTTATACGCAAACTCGTGCGTAAACGTAATCAGTTTAATGCGACAAATACTTCGGAACATCAACATATACTTAACATACCTTAAATAACCTTTACATAACTTAGAAATAAGTTTTGAAGGCTTTGGTATGGCAAAAACAAGTTAATTCGCCTACAGGGACTAAATTTGACAAACTGCGAAAGTATGATGATTCATACTAGAACAGACATTCCGGAACATGACCATAAGTTAAACATACAATAAATATCCTTTACATAGCTTAGAAATTGGCTTTGAGGGGTTCGGTGTGCTAAAATAAACTTTTGGGTCATTCAGGGACTGAAAGCGTCAAGAAGTGCAAAAGTTTGCATTTTCGCGCATAACTTACCTTTCTGAATACATCCGGACATCCAAAAATTTATGTAAGCACGTTATTCGATAAACGATCTTAACGGTTCCAACATTCCTATAAATACCCAACCCTTTCACATGCAAAACCCACTTGAATTTTTGAGAGTTCTCTAAGTTGAAGTGAGACCACTTCATACCTGAGAATACTTGAGAAATTAAAGCTTTCGGGGACCCTTTGTAAGTGTTCCTTCGTTCTTTTTATTCTTTTAGAGTTAAAAGTCAAACTTTGTTTGACTTTCTGCATTGACCAGTTTATGGTCAATGCGAAGTTCGTTTGAACTTCATAACGTGAGCGTAATCACGATGGTTATAGTCCCTAGTGACTATACCTACTGATTACCACGTTATCTAGGCTTAGTGACGAGTCGTAGCTTCGGCCAAAATGCGCATTCTTGCGTATTTTGTAACCAAACTACTCTTAGGTATCAAAACCGTTTGTTTTGATACCAAACCTGTTTTCTAAACTTAGTTAAGCATGTTTTAACATGCTTAGCTCGTCACTTTTAGTTTTGTGCTTGTCTAGGGTCGTAAAGGTAAGCGATCTAAACAATCGCTTATACTTTCGAACCCGACCCGTTTGGTCGATCATTAGGATCCGACCAAACACATTAGGTGACCATAGTATATAGGGAATAACCTCCCGAGGTTATACCTTATGGTCATGACGTTTAGCTAGTTGTATGATAGGTAGTTTATATGCCTTAGGTAAATTACCAAAATGCCCTTTTTACGCCAAAATTCATTTTAAGCATATGTAGCATAACTTTTAACATCTAAACTGATTTGGCAACAATATTAGACATGTTAAGGCATATTTTACTTGTCATAGGACTAGTTAGGCGTTCCGAACGCGTTTTACGCGAACGACGCGTTAAAGTAGCATAAGCTACCTAAACGGGTCGTAATGGGTCGTAAGCACTTAGGTTAGATTTCATTTTAGTATGTGGGCTTCGTTAAACCACATTACATAAGTCCCCATACTCATTTGGTTTACGAGCCCTCATTCTATCAGATCTTCCGATTTAGGTCCGGTTTATTAATGTAGTTACCTATATTAGGTGCCGTTTGATTCCGTGATCTTCTAGCATTGCTTGGTAGTTATCCTAGGACTATTGAGCAATCTCAAGTGAGTACATAGACCCCTCTTTTACTGTTTTCAAACTGTTTTGGGGTGAAACACATGTGCCTACTTATTACTTTCATGCTTTCCTGTTTTCACATCATATACTTGCTATGTTCATTAGTACATTTATAGTACATGATTCCATTATGTTTATGCTATATATGTTCATCTAGTTCATACTTAGTGCATTATTTTACATCACATCACATGCTATGTATGTTCATTTGTTGCATACTTAGTACATTATTTTCATGTAACATGTTTACATTCGGTATGACATTTGGTTTGCTCAAATGGGACAATATACATTCATTAACATTAATCACGCCATTCGTTAGTAGGTAGTGGTACCATAGGAATTGACAATTCCCGTTCCTGACATCCTAGGTATGTTTGGATGGAAAGAAAGACCAAATTTGATAAACATAACACAGATAAACCTTTAATTTGTTTAAAGGTCTATCACTACAGTCACAAGGCTTGAATGTATGCATTATAACATTACCGCATAGATGTTTGTATCAGTATAGGATGCTTTTGTTCGACAAAACATAACTTTGATTTAAACTATGTTTAATTCAATACCCTGTTTTTGTGCATTTTACCTATGGTTTAGTTGATATATTTCACTTGCCACACATGATACTTTTGGATACACAATTCATGATTTACATTAAGCTTAAACGATGGTTGGTTTGGGCAAGTGATTTGAGTAACGAGGCGTGTGTAATATGATACAAGCATGGTGGATACGCCGCTGGTACTTCCTATATATAAGTGCTTGTATGATATTACATGCCGTAGCGTTACTTAAATCATTTCAATATTTGACATATTACATTTTACATAAACAACTTATTTTTCACAAGACATTGTCTTACAAAACAGTTTATTTTATCCAACTCATTTTACTCGGTTATTTTATTAACCATACACCATTCTTTTATATAGTCTGATTTCTTATCGAGTTTTCATACGATTTATAAAAGAAAACACTTAACAAGATTCATGACTAATTTTTATTAAACCCATCTTTTAAAACCCAAGTCATGAATCCTATTTTCACTAAACCTATGTATCTCACAGGCATTTTTATGCTGACGTACCTATTTTCACATGTGTTTTCTGGAGCTGTCGCTTAGGATGATGATCGTGACATTAGGGCGGACCTGTGCCTTTGAGACATAAAACGAAGATAGACTTAGTTTAATTATGTTATGTACTCCTTGTTTCCTGTTTAAAGACAATGTAACTCTCTTGTTGATAAATAAAACGTAACTTTAATTTCCATGGTTGTGAAATAATAATTCTGTTACAACACTCCCCGACGTTTCCGCCACGTGTTTCTCGTTTTACGTGGTCGGGGTGTGACACCGATCCAGTACCTGCACCTATGCCACCTATGAGCCAGGAAAATTTGGAGGAACTTCGCTCATTGGGTGATGAATTAGTAGAAGAAGGAGATAGAATTTGGCTAATAGGAGAAAAGCTTATGTGGAAACATGTCGAGCGTGATATACTTAAATACATGTGTAATTTTGTACTATGAAAAACAATGAATAAATAATGATGATCTAAAAATGAAAATATAATATAGATACGGATGCATAGTATATTTGATTTCCAGTTGTAATTTGTAATAGATACATATATGTCTATATAGAAAAGAGTAAAAGTCGCAATAATCGACATTTTTGACCAAATTGTTTGTGTGACTGTGTATAAATATTTGTACCCACTTTATTCTGTGATAATTAATACTTGCTAAATATTCCCAATTCAGATGGACAACGAAGTAAATTAGGAAAACCAGAATAATGAGAATAACGAAAACCAAATAGATAACAGTGCCATTCAACATATAGTAGTACAAGGAATTATAGATACTACGCCTTATATTATCAAGACTATTAGAGAAGCAGAAAATAATAAATCTGCAAAATGGAAGTAAACGTCAACACAATGAACTAAGCCACAGTGTGAATAATGATAACGGACCCATTATCCAAGCTCCAATTCCTAAAAGAAGAAGAACTGCTTCTTACAGTTGTTCTTATAAAGAATTATTGGCTTGCAAACCAATAGAATTCTCAGGCAATGAAGGAGCTATTGCAGCCTTACGTTGGATAGAAAAGACAGAAGCAGTCATAAAAATAAGTAAATGTGCAGATGAAGATAAGATTATGTTTGCTTCTAATCTTTTCAAAAATGCAGCCTTAGAATGGTGGAATACTATTCTCTAGTTTAGGGGAAGTGACAGAGTTTATAAAATGGAATGGATCAACTTTAAGGAAATAGTTGAAAGGAAATTCTGTCCTCTTAATGAGAAGGAACAAATCCCCAATAAGTTCCTAAATCTCAAAATGACTGGAATAGACTGCAAAGGTTACACTACCATATTCTTCGAATATGCTAGAATAGTGCCAACCTTAGCCTAACCTGAACCAGTGTTAATCTCCCATTATATTTGGGGATTAATTTGTGAGATTAGACACGTAGTTAAGGAAGCTAGATCGCAAACCATAGAAGAAGCAGTAGAACTAGCCAATACCCTGACTGATGAACTGGTACGTACACAAGAGGAAAACCAGAGAAAGAACCTAGCTAAAAGCTTACCCAAGAATTTCGCTATGGTAATTCCAACCGTGGGAAAGGTACAGGTTCTTCCTCTGCACCCTACTGTAGGTATTGCAAAAGAAAGCATTCTGGAAGATGCTCCGTATACTGCAACTTTTGCAAAATATCATGACACAAGGAAGAAGAAAGTAGGAAGAAACCTAGTAATAAGATACGCTTCAATTGTGGAGACACTGAGCACATTAAACCAAACTGTCCGAAACTAGCTCTAGCCACAACCAACAAGACTAAGACAACTGAAGCACCTAAGAAAAATGCCAGAGCATTTGTTCTGACAGCTGAGGAAGCCAAGATGATTCCCGATGTGATTGCCGGTACGTTCTTAGTTAACAACATATTTGCCAGTATTGTTTGACTCTGGTGCAAACCAAAGTTTTATCAATACTTCTTTCGACAAATTTCTTGACCAACCCTTAGTCAAACTTCAACAAGATTGTCTGGTGGAAACAGCAAACGGAGAACCCATTAAGATAAGTGAAATCTTGCAGGGAGCAAGAATAGAAATCCTAAACCATCATTTCTCTGCCAACCTTTACCCAATGAATCTGGCCGGTTTCGATGTCGTATTAGGAATGGATTGGTTGGTAGCCAATCGTGCTAGTATTTTAGGTGATCAAAAGTCAGTACAATTAAGTACACCAAGTGGTGAAAAGATCACAATCAAAGGAGATAAGCCAACCCGATCGACAAAATTCATCTCTGTGGTGAAAGCTGCAAGTTATGAAAGGAAAGGAGGATTAGTATACATGATTTCCGTAATCATTAATACTAAGGGAAAAGAATTAAAAGATATTCCTGTAATATCTAAATTCTCAGACGTCTTTCCAGAAGATTACCACCTGATAGAGAGGTTGAATTTAGAATTCACCTAATACCAGGAACAACACCGATTGCCAAATCACCATACCGATTAGCACCAACGGAGATGCAGGAACTGAAGAAACAATTGGACGAAATTCTTGACAAAGGTTTTATATAACCAAGTTCATCACCGTGGAGAGCGCCGGTATTGTTAGTTAAGAAGAAAGATGGATCGATACGTATGTGCATTGATTACCGAGATTTAAACAAAGTCACGATTAAGAATCGGTACCCACTACCGAGAATCGATGATCTGTTCGATCACTTCAAGGAGCTATATTCTTTTCTAAGATCGAATACGCTCAGGATATCATCAATTGAAAGTACAGGAAGAGGATATTTCTAAAACTGCTTTCAGAACGAGATACAGTCATTATGAATTTACAATCATGCCATTTGGTTTAACCAATGCCCCAGCTGCATTTATGGACATGATGAACAGGATATGTAAACCATACCTGGATAAATTCATAATTGTCTTTATAGATGATATTTTAATTTACTCTAAGAGTAAAGAAGAACATGCAGTGCATCTGCATACACTTCTAACATTATTGAGAAAAAAAAAAGCTTTATGCTAAATTCCCAAAATGTGAATTTTGGTTACAAGAAGTGCAATTCCTTGGACATCTGGTTGATCATGAAGGAATTCATATGGATCCCACAAAAATCGAGTCGATTACCAAATGGAAAGTCCCTGAGTCACCAATGGAAGTACGAAGTTTTCTTGGACTGCCAGGATATTATAGACGGTTTACTCAAGATTTTTCTAGAATAGCCATTACTTTGACCTAACTGACCTGCAAATCAATTAAGTTTGAATGGGGACCAAAACAAGGAGAAACTTTTAGGATTCTTAAACAAATATTAACTAACGCACCCATACTCGCATTACCAGAAGGAACTAAAGACTTTATAGTCTATTGTGATGCGTCTAAGTTAGGATATGGATGTGTGTTGATGCAACGTCAAAATGTTATAGCTTATGCCTCTAGACAACTTAAGAAACATGAAGAGAATTACACAACCCATGATCTAGAACTAGGAGCCATAATTTTTGCTCTAAAGATTTGGAGACACTATTTATATGGAAATAAATTGGTTGTCTTCACCGATTATAAAAGTTTAAGGTATATTTTTGGGCAAAAAGAATTAAATATGAGACAGAGACACTGGATGAAAGTTCTTAGCGATTATGATTGTGATATTCAATATCATGCTGGAAAAGCTAATGTAGTAGCTGATGCTTTAAGTCTAAAGTATCATGAAAACCCAAACCAAGTACGTTCTCTCAGATTAAATCTACAAGTAGATTTAAATGACCAAATTAGAGAGGTACAAGAAACAGCAATCAAGGACGACGCTGAAAATTTAAAAGGAATGATTAAGGAAGTAAAACAAGGAACAGATGGAATTTGGAAGTTCCATAAGAAAAGGATGTGGATACCTAAACAAGGAAACCTACGCCACAAAATTCTAGAAGAAGCTCATAAGTCTAAGTATACGATACATCCCGGAAGTGATAAGATGTATCAAGATCTAAGAAAGAATTTCTGGTGGATAGGAATGAAAAAGGACATAGCTAACTATGTTGCTAAATGTCTAACTTATTCACAAGTTAAAGCTGAACATCAGAAACCCTCAGGATTATTGCAACAGTTAGAGATGCCAATATGGAAATGGGAATTGATAACAATGGACTTTGTTACCAAATTACCCAAAACAAGAAAAGGAAATGATACAATCTAGGTGATTGTAGACAGATTGACCAAATCTGCTCATTTCTTACCAATGAAGGAAACCTTCAGAATGGAACAGTTAGCCAAACTATATGTAAATGAAATAGTTTCATTACATGGAATTCCTTTATCTATCGTATCCGATAGAGATAGCCGTTTTACTTCTCATTTTTGGACAAGTTTCCAAAAAGCAATGGGAACCAGGTTAAATTAAAGCACAACTTATCATCCATAAACGGACGGACAAAGCGATAGGGCAATCCAGACAATGGAAGATATGCTTAGAGCCTGTGTAATTGATTTCGGAGAAAATTGGGGCGGCCATCTACCATTAATAGAATTTTCCTACAATAACAGCTATCATACTAGCATTAATGTTGCACCATTTGAGGCACTTTATGGATGAAAGTGCAGAACTCCAGTCTGTTGGGCAAAAATTGGAGAAAAGCAATTATTTGGACCAGATATAGTGCAAGAAACCACAGATAAGATAATTCAAGTCAAGGAAAGACTAAAAGCAGCACGAGATAGTCAAAGAGTTATGCAGATAACAGATGAAAACCTTTAGAAGTTCAAATAGGAGATAAGGTATTATTAAAGGTTTCCCCATGGAAGGGAATAGTCAGATTTTTCAGAGGGGAAAGCTAAGCCCTAGGTATGTTGGACCTTTTGAGATTATTAGAAAATAGGACCCGTAGCCTATCAGCTACAACTACCAGAGGAAATGGCAGGAATACATGATGTGTTTCATGTATGTGATCTCAAAAAGTGTTTAGCAGACGAATCATTAGTGATACCTCTTAAGGACGTAGAGGTAAATGAGAAACTTAAGTTTATCGAGAAACCCATTCAGATTGAAGATAGAAAGATCAAGAATCTAAAACACAAGAGACTAGTTCTAGTCAAAGTGAAATGGGATTCCAAGAGAGGACCAGAATACACTTGGGAACTCGAATCAGAGATGCAAAGGAAGTACCCACATCTGTTCCAGTAGACCTCGAGGACGAGATCTAAAACAAGGTGGGGAGGATATAACGACCCTCCTAGAACCCCTAAACGTTCCTAAATATACCCCGTACACGAGACACGAACCTGAAATAGCCCTAAACTTAGAAAAATAAAGAAAAACAAAATTCAGGAGTCGCTCGCGGGGCGCGACAGCCTTAGCTAGGTTTGTCGCGGGCCGCGACTACCTTTGTTTCTCGGACAAGGCAGACTGCCACGTGGCATCTGACTTAGCAACCCTACACGTTGACTCAGCAACCCTACACGTTGACTCAGCAAGGCTATAATCGACACATCAGTCCTCGCGGGCCGTGAAGGCTTTCCTTGCCATCTTCGCGGGGTGCGAGCCGCCATAGATTCAGCCTATAAATTGAATCTCGATTTCTCTCTCAACTTCTGAATAGCAATTATTATACATGGGCATAATACCCACTATAAAGCGAAGCTCTGCCTCGTTGTAAATATCATAACCCTGCTATTACCCTACACGATCGATTTAGGGCTCCGTAACGCATGTCAGGGCTCTGCCCGACTCAGTCGTTGGAGTTCTGTTTCGTGTGTACACCCGATTGATTTAGGATTCTGTAATGCATGTCGGCTCTGCCCGACTCAGTCATTGGAATTCTGTCTCGAGTTGTATGGTCAATGTGATTTGGGTTATTTTACTAGCACATGTGCATTGTTTAATTTTAATAGATAATAACTAGGAGAATCACCAGGAAGCTTTAGTATTAACTAAGTTAAAAATGTGAGTCATTCTCTTTTTCTACCAAACTATTTTACGAAAACCTCAAATGTTTTAAGATATAATTAACAGTGATTGAGTCTTTGTATTCTACAAGTATTGCCGGTATGTTGGGGTTTGTATACAAAATGTGAAAGACGTTACCATTGGACAATGAGTTAGCCAATGAGTAATATGACCCACAAGTCTAGTATGGATAGTACTGAATGAGTAATTGTGTAGATATAAACATTGTAATTGCTCTAAGTACTGTGAAATTATAAAAGTTGTTTTGATTAAACTGGGATGCACTCGCCAGTATTTGTTGCTGATAAAATGTTTTTAAAATGCGTTTCAGGTAACAAAATGTGAAAGCCAATAGAAGCCATCTGGAGAGCACTGAAGGCTTGGAAAACTGGCAATAAAATTTACCTAATTAAAAAGGAAATTTTGTTTTCAATAATTAGGGGTTTATCCCTACAAATGTATTGTCAAATGAATTTGGGTTTTTATCCCAAAGAATTATTATTATAAAAGTTTGGTGTTTTATTCTGATAAAAATATTTCCTAACTACGGTCCTGATGTATTCCGCTGCCAAATTAATAAACACCAATACCACCTATCTGGATGCTCGCGGCGCCCGCTCCCGGGGTAGGGGTCGGAGGCTGTGACAGTAATCAATGCACATACGCATTGATCCGTCCTTTTTTTTTACAAATAGGATTGGAGCTCCCCATGGCGAAGAACTCGGTCTGATAAAACCTTTTTTCTAACAGCTCATCTAACTGCTTCTTCAACTCCTGCATCTCAGTTGGTGCCAGACGGTAGGGAGACTTAGCAATTGGTGATGTACCCGGTACTAGATTTATTTTGAATTCTACCTCACGATCTGGTGATAGTCTTGGTAATTCTTCAGGAAACACATCTGCATACTCTGCCATGACTGGTACATCTTCAATCCTCTTTTCTTTATTATCGGCTGATAAGGAAATTAGGTATGCTAAGCATCCTTTCCTTATATACTTTGTTGCTTTCATTACTGAGATGATTCTAATCGGGGTAGTTAACTTATCACCATAAACGGTTATCTTCTCTCCATTCGACACTCGAAGTTAGATAGCTTTCTTGTCACAGAGGATTCGAGCCTGGTTAGATGCTAACCAGTTGTAACACCCCGAAAACGGGTTTGGTAATCAAACCCCGTTAATACTAAAAGACGGGTAAAATACCGTTAACGGTAAAGATTAACCCGAAAATATTAGGATTTAAACGAATAATCCTAATATTAAACACAACGTGAATAAAAGCTTTTAAGGGAGTAAGTTTATAAGAAGTCAGAGTTAACAGGACCTAAAATAAAACAGGTTATAACTCCTGGAACCCACTAAATAACTAGGAATATCAACCTAGTTAGTCTAGTGTTTTAAAATAATGAGGGAACTTGATGTAGTAACCTTTATAAACCTGGGTAAAGTTGAGGGACTAAAATAGTTAAAATGGGTTTTTATTAATTAAAACTAAAAACACCAAAACACACACCTTTGTATGTGTTCTGGTCTCACAAAACACAGGAGCCAAGAAGGTCTCTCAAGCTCAAACCCTAACAAGCATAAAATCAACAAATTGAAGGGGTAAATCCAACCCAAATCGAAATCCAAGCACGAATTCGTGATCACCTAGATGAAGGGATCATAAGGTATGCCAAATTTCATTATTTAGTTCCATCTTGAATTCTTGGTGAACATATGAAATCGAAAATTTGGCTTGCATGATTAAAGTTTGGATGAAATTAGGATGAAATCATGTCTAGGAGCAAACCCTAGTCAATAATTTGTTGAATTAGTGTTCATAGATATGAAGTTCATAACCATCCATTTATGTGTTAAATGGGTTTTTGTAAAAATATGATGAACACTTGAATTAAGGTGTTAAATAGATGAACATTGAAGTAGTGATGCTAGTTCTAGGTGTAGTTCATGTACACTAGACATAGAGGCATGATTTTGATACTAAAACTTGGTTAAAATGATGACCATAATTAGATAAAATATGTGTACAAAATCACGCCTACAAGATGTTTGTTAAAATGCCCGAATGAATATTGAAAATGAGATTTTATGAGAGACATGCGTAATTGGCTAGTTTGACTAATTACGTGAAATATGGGTTAAAACGGATTCTAATCATAACGATGATTTAACTTAATTATGCCTACGGTATGATTAAAGGTAGTTGACTTCTAAAAGTCAAACTAACCAATGATGAAGTCGAATAGTGGTTTCGGCATGAAATCCGTAAAATGAAATAGTCATAAGTAATGATGACTAATCTAATCGTCTTACGGATTATGATAATAGTTTGACGCTTGACAAGCTAGATGGAAGCTTGGGAAGGAAGCAGGTCAAACGAGTCAAGTATGAAGGAAAGCGCATTTAGGATGCGAGGTAAGTCAAAACTTACACCTTTTATTTAATACCTATTTGTTTTATAGGTTATAAATCATAGAAAGTCATGTTTGAATTATGATGTTCCGACACGACATGTGCGGTTAGGAACAAAAGACAAGGGTAATAAACCATGTATAATGGTTAAAAAGAGCTAAAACGATTAATTAGTCATGCAATGACTAAACGGTAATGAGTTTTAAATGATTACCTTATAAGGTAAACCATTGCAAATAATAAGGGTAAAACGGTATTTTGGTCACTTGTTGATAATAACCGTTACTCGTGAAAGACACTTTATAGCGTAAGTTATAATGGGTCAAAAGAATCAATAAATGATTTATAAGTAAAAAGACTATACGGTATAAACCGAAGCGAGTCTTATAGACGAGATGGTACTAAATAACATCTCGCAAAGATAAACGGTCACTTAGACCAAACGGGTCGAATGGTGAAAAATATCACCATTTGAAAATATCGACTAATGAATATTGTCGAGTTGTGTGTTCACAGGAGTAAATACGAAAGGATAACTTGTATCGCTATTAAGTAGCGAGTATTAAAGCAAGGTATTAAAACTGGTCAATATAATGATCCGAGTCAGGTATGTATAATGATTCAGCTCATTGTTTAGAACTCGAGATTCTATAAGTGTTAGACAAGGTCAAAATGAATATTCGGTTATCTTTTAGGTAAACCGAATAATTTGAGTCATAAACATGGTGTTTTAGAAACATAATGGTTTCTAAACAAAATCATAGTTAAAAGGGTCGGATTTTAAGTCAAACAAGTATTTAAAAGTCCCTCGTCGTAAAAGAAAGACTAAAACTGACCAAAACGCCCTTGTAAGCTAAATCAAGCTAACGTCCCTTAAAGGTTGTTTGGAAATGAGTGTTACAAGCAAATAGATACTTAGAATAAGTACAAAAAAAGCGAAAGAGGTAATTCTTTGGTCAAATGACCCTATATGAGTCTTTGCCGTAAAATGATAATCCGAGGAGTAAGACTCGGAATAAATATATTTCCACATTAAATCCTCCACACATATAGTTGTGGTGGAAGATCATTTGATAAATATTGCGAAAATAAGATGCTAGAAATAAACGAGTATGAATTATGCGGAAAAGTACCTAAATACCCTTAACGGGTCAAAATAAGCATTTAAGTACAAACGGGTTTAAGAATATACATAAACTTGTGAATTGAACCTAATATGATAGACAACATTGAAATTATAAGATTCATGTGAATTTGGGATCAAACATGTTTGTTTGATAAACGCATGAACGGGTCAAAACTTTGTAAAAAGGTATTAAGTTGAAGACTTAAAGGTCTGAAATTTTGTTATCCCAGACGTTGGATTTTAACTCCATAAGATGGAGAATTAAATTACGGACGCGTAGGAAAAAGAATCGGGTAAAACGGATTAAAAACGAGAGAGTTATGCTTGTTTCCGTGAAATTGGGTTATGCTAGGAATATGCAGCACCAGCAATCAACAGTCTGTCGAAACAAGACCGTGGCGTAGCACCACGGCCAGGCATGAAACCCGTCGCGCGACGCGACGGGTGGTGGCGTCACGCGAGCATCCCGTGGCGTAGCGCCACCGCCCAACAGTGTGGATTTTTTCTTGTTTTGTTATGTTTAAGCTCGGAACTTGTTTATACTCGATTATTAAAGTGTCAAAACTAATTATTTACATGGTTTTGACCGTAGGTGAAGATGGACCAAATCCGGATGAAGATCAAGCGGCGAGCAAGAACCGAACACACGTTAAATGAAGCTTCCACGTCAAATCTTGATTTGTATTGTTATAAATGAATTATGTAAACACTTATAAATTGTTTTTGAAATGTTGTAAATGTCACACCCTGGCTTTTTCGGAAGCGTGGGTTTATTTGGTGTGACTTCTTAATACCATAGCTTAATCACAACAAAGCTATATGAAAATAAAACCATGCAGATCATCCATTGATTTAAGTTTGAAAAGTAAAAATACCACAACATTGTCTTAAGGCGTTGACACATGCAACGGAAATTACAACCTAATAACATAAAAACATTGTTTAAAAGACACAACCACACACTTAAAATAGACGTAGTTTAACAACTGTGACTCGTCCAGGTAAAAGCCACAACCCCTAAACTCGGATGATCCCATAACTCTACGCAGCGTGAAAACGTAGCATACCGTGCCAGATCCTTAGTTCCCTGAAATACATATAAGTTTGAAAAATCAACAAAAATGTTGAGCGAGTTCATGTGTAGTGAGTATGTAAAAACCATTGTAAGTATAAAAATCCTGGTATGTAGCAAATAAGGAAATAAAGAGATCACCAATGGTTTGCAAGGCCATTGATATGTGTGAAGTGCTGTAGGAAGACTCAAACCTAGCAGATTTATGCGTCGGGCACAAAGTCACCCCGAGGTCCGTACTGTTGGGCCTGGGGCTGGGCTCGCTACACCCAGATAGATCTACCGCTACTGTCCCTCGGTCCTACACTGAGGATTAATGGCCTTCAGTTCCCGCCTACCCACTCACATGATCTAAGTAGTAACCCTCCTTACGCTAAACATACCATGTGTAAAAGTACTCATAATCATCGTAACATGTATTTCACCCCCGCAGTTTAGAAAACTGAAAACAGTTAAGAGAAAAGGGGGACATGAACTCACCGTAGTGCGTCTCTAACTAGTAATCTCCCAGTCAACCTGCTGTGCGACGACCTACACGTACTAACTTCTATTAGACGGACGGCCGTACCTTAGCTTAAGGTTTAATGTCTTTGGGAAATAGTTAGGCAACTATTTCGTAATTACACTTCGTAATTATTTTGTAAATATATTCCTTCCCAAGGATGGGGGTTTTAATACATGTGCGTTCGTATAACTTCGAAATATATTATTAAGTCTCACTTAATGTAATATATTTTATTTCATTTGTCCACAATACTTTACTTCCAAAATATAAATATTTAGTAAGTTTTGTTTACGAAAATCCACCTCCGACACTTGGTTATTTTCTAATCAAAAATCATGGCGAAGTTTGTTTGGAAAACAAGTCAAAAATATATTTATAAACACTTGTCACCAAAAATAATCTAAGAGTTATTTTCTGGAAAAATTTCGCCAGAGTTTCCTCTGTAACTGGAGGTGTCCACGCTTACAAGCGTATCATTTTCTTTTCAAAAAATCATTCAAATCAACCAACAATTTACTAAACAATGTTACACTAGTCAAGTGCCAAAAACAATGCATTTTTCATGGCAACTTAAACTTGGCGTTTCATAAAAACGCGTAGTAATTTAGTGGTGTTTTTAGTGGGTTTAGTCACCCTCCAAAGTGTGTTTATTTTTGTAAAACTCTCGGGTCCATACGACCATTTACTCACTTAGTTTACTTGTTTTTCAAAAAAAATCACTTTGTTACCAAGTTTATGTTGAAACATGGAGGTGATCTTTTTATATAAAACATTAATCATTTCCTAACTTGTTAACATAAGTTTTTAATCTTATTTTAACAAGTTTACTATGATGATAACATCATCTTACTAACAATCAACAAATAAATAATAACAACATCAAAACAATTTTATTTTAACAAGATTCCATCTTATTTTAACCTCATACTAGCTTTATGTTCAAGTTTGCATTTATGATCTTCTAGTGTTCTTCTATTTACATCACAACATAATTTTTAACCACCATAAATATAAAATAAAAGATGATCAAAGGAGCTTACTACTAGCTTTGAAGCTAGGGAAGAAACACGAGAGAAAACGAGTGGATAAAGGCAAACTAGAGAGGTCATTGACAAACCGCGAGCTCCACACTCCGTGATTCGCCTTGTTACACCTTGTAGTGAGCTTTGAATTGGTTGGATTGAAATGAAAATAAATGTTTGTGTGAGAATATGTTCGGCCGTAGCTTTTCTAAGGGAGGAGAGAAATTGTTTTGTTGAGTGGGGTTTAGTGGGAATGATGGTGGTTATTTGTAGATCGAGTCCTTTATCCATTGGTTATAATGTCCATAATAGTACAAGCACAATCAACTCATATCTTAACACAATTTGCATGGGGAAAGAAGTCTTAATCGGATCTTATGATGGTGGGTAAGAAATCGCATGGTGGGGGCCACATAGCAGCCGATTTCATGCAATGGGGGGGGGGGGGGTTTATGTGAAAGTTATTTGGTAAATGATGAGTATTTAGGGGGGTGCTAGATGTAATTGTTGGTACTAACACAACTTCCTCATAATTCAAAAGTCAATCTGCATGGGAACTTGGAATATTTTGGGTGGCACATGGGGGAAATCGAGTGTGAGAAGAGGGGGGGCCGATCGGTTCATGAGGGGGGCATTTGGTTTGATTTCAACTAGGTAGTTTAGTGATAGTTAATCTAATTAGGTGATTTAATTAGTTATTAGTGGGTTATGAATTATAAAGGGTGTTAGGGTATTCGGGGACCCTAACTAGCTCAGAAAAGGAAGAATAATGTCAATACCAATATTTTTATGTTCCGGGTAAAGTCCGGTTATTCGGTTGGATACTGATCCGTTAAAGTGCTTAACGAAGCTTTAAGGTGTCTTTATTATTATTTTTAGTGACACAATTTATTCCCGACACTTTGGAAAGTGTCTAGTTGTAACACCCGTTCTTATAAATCAAGGTTTAACGTAAATTTTACGTAAAACAATCATGTAATTAAGATTACATAAACATTTGGAAATACGAGTTTATTAAAACTTTTACAAATCATAAGTTATTCTACATAACGTGGTTGAATTCGTTGTTTAGAATTTACAATGTATCAAAGTGCGGAAGCGTGTGTCTTTATCGTGTTCGGTTCTTCGTTGAGCTTGATCGTCTTCTGGCATCCAAGGTGTACCTACATTTCATAAACATGAAATGCTTTAGTCATACAGGGCTTAAAACGTGTCTAAACGAGTCCGAGAAACAATTGATAACAAAAACAAAATTTTCAACTTGGCCTCCACCGTAAATTACGGTGGCACCGTAATTTACGGTGACCCCTGGTTTGGCATGCCCCTACCGTAAACCAGTAGGGGGATGCCGTTACACTTTTCAACTCCACCGTAAATTACGGTTCCGACCCTGCATCAGCTTTTCCATTTTTGCCGTAATTTGACGCGGAATCTTTCGTATCTTTCAAACCGCTTATCCGTTTGACCTACCGTTTCTTCCTACGTGTTTGGAATTTAATTCTCCATCATATGGAGTCAAAATCCAACATCCGGATTAACAAAATTTAAGACTTTTAAGTCTTCGGCTTATTACCATATTTACCAAATTTTGACCCGTTCGCGATTTTGTCAAACAAACATGTTTATTTGATCCTTATTCCCATGATATTCATAATTTCAATAATTCCTATCATAATAGGTTCAAGTCACGGGTTTCTTACGTATCATAAACCGTTTATGCTCATTTGCGTGTTTTGACCCGTTAAGGGTATTTAAACATATTTTGAGTATGAAACGCTTTCATCCGTTTCTTACGTTATTATACAACATTTCTTACCAAGTAATCTTCCACCACAACTATAATTGTGGTTGACTTAATGAGGTGATCTATATAATCCGAGTTTTTCTCATCGGATTGCTAATTTACGTCAAAGACTCATATAGAGTCATTTGATCGAAGAATTGCATCTTTCGCTTCTTACACTTATTCCAATTATTTATTTGATCATAAAACTCGTTTCAAAACTACCTTTAAAGGTCGTTTGTCCAATTTTGCTTATAAGGGCGTTTTAGTCCGTTTAGCCAATCATTTACGATGAAGGACTGTTGGAAGCATATTTGACCCATAATCCCCTTTTTAAACCTATGATTTTGTTTGAAAAGTCATTAAGCTTCCCAAACGCAATGTTCACTATTTAAAACATTCGGTTACTTATCAAGTAACCAAATGTTTATTTTGAATTCTATTTAACACTCATTGAACCGCATATTCTAAATGAGTGTTACTCTTTCTCACATACCTGGCGCGGATCAATATTTTGACCCGTTTTTAATACCTTGCTTTTATAACCGCTAATCCATAGCGTTGCTAATACCCATTTGACATTTACCCCTGAAATAATATAACTCGACAATGATCATTAGTCATTATTGTCAAAAGGTGATTTCTTCACCTTTTGACCCATTTGGTCTAAATGACCGATTATGTTGGCGAGATGATATTTATTACCATCTCATCTATATGACTCGCTTCGGTTTACACCGTGTGGTCATTTCACGTATTAATCGTTTTCTTAACGCCTTTTAGCCTATCATGGCTTACGCATTACAGTGTCTTTCAAAACAAATAGTTATGGTCAACGCATGACCAATTTACCGTTTCAATTCCTTTTAAACCATCAACATGGTTTCTTGTCATGCTCGACTACCTTGTTCCGTACGTTTACACGTCGGAACATCATACCTAAATTATGTATTTATCTTATTCGTAACTAATATGATAAGAGAATATTCTAACATATAAGACTAGTGTAAGCTATACTTACCTTGCATCCGAATTTATGCTTTTCCGTCATTCTTGCTTCGTTTGACCCGCTTTGTTCCCAAGCTTTCACCTAGCTTGTTAATCGTCAAACTATCATTGCAAATTGTAAGATGGTTAGATTAGTCATAATTATTCACGACTATTCCATCTTACTTATTTCATACGTCGAAACTACTATTCGACTTCATGATTAGTTAACTTAGCTTATTAAAGTTAACCACTTCAAATTACAAGGTTCACAACATTAAGTCTAAATCAACATTATATTTAGAACCCTTCTCACTTCATATTACGCGTAATTCACCATATCATTCAAATGCGTGTTTTCGCTCTAATTTCAACACTTTAGTTTTCACTTAGGCATTTTAACAAACACCTAGTGTGCATACATTTTTACACATTCACAACTAGTTCATAACTAGTTATTTTTACCAAGATTAATCATCAAAATTCACCACCATCACTTATGATCAAATACTCATACTAGCAATTTGTTTAAGTATTTCTTGATTACTTAACATGCATGATGAATCTAAGCATAGTTATATCATCAATTTCATCATAACATTAAAACCCACTTATCTAAGTGTGTTAATTCATCAAATCCTTCAAATCATAGCATGTTATGTATGATTTTCACTTAGGGTTTCGTTCCTAAGCAAGTATACATCACTAATCTAGCCATAGCTTCTCTAATCCATGCCTAATTCACGATTAGGATGATTATCCAATTTTTACAACTTCAAGAATGTTAGAAATTCGACATACCTTACGATCCCCTTGACTTGGTGACCGTTCCTATGTGTTCAAAACCGAATTTGACCCTTGTTTGATCCTCCAATTTGAGGAATTTGTTGAGTTTAGGGTTAGCTCCCATGGAGCTTGTCTCCTGCTCCATCTCACGCACGCACACACACTCTTGTGTGTGTGTTGTGTTTTGTTTATAAGTTTATAATTCCATTTTCAAGTTACCCGGCTTTGGTCCCTCTTGTTTGGTTAGTTATTAATTAGGTCACAACCTAATTATTTTTCAATAATATTCCCACTTACTAACTAGGTTTAATATTCCTAGTTAACTTAGCGGGTTCGGGAAATTACGACTAAGTTTATTTTAGGTCCCGTTACCCCGGGCCTTTTATCCATTTTATTTCCTTAAAAGCTTTTGTTCACTTTTTATTTAATATTAGGATTAATTATTTAAATCCTAATATTTACCGGGTAAATTTGCCACTAGCGGTACTTTACCCGTCTTTCAGTATTAACGGAGTTTGATCATCAAACCCGTTTTCGGGGTGTTACAAGTCTACCCCCCTTAAAGAGGTTTCGTCCTCGAAACCTTTTCTTACATAATTCATTAAGTTTAAACTCAATGTATTTGATCCGAGATATCATTTAAACATTACTTTTACTTTTAACCAATTATTAGTATTACTAGATAAGCATGGTAACATCTTTTTGATCACTAATTGTCTACGTATCTCATATGGCGTAGTGCAACTTAAAATAACGTAATCTCGTTATTTCCACTAGTTTAGTTAACTTAGCGATATCCATCGCTTTCATATACTATCGGATTCCTTGTGAATCCGTTATTTTGACTCGTTTAAAGGCCTTTAGTGAAATCTTTTCACTTTTAGCAGCAATTCCTTTTATCTTCAAATTTATTTATTCGGTTCAGTCATACCGAATCCGTGATCGTGTCACGTCATGTTTAATTTACATCAAAATTTCGTTTTTTGAAAATATCACTTTTCGAAAACATCATCTTGCGCCTATAAATGTCAAGACTTGAATCTTTCATGCTTACTATTTAAATTCCTATCAGAATTTATATTTGTAAAAACGTTATTTCTTACTAAAACTGAAGTTTTAGTTTAACGTTTTATCTTTAATTTATGTCGAGCAATTTTGACGAATTGGCATTTACTCTTTTACAGTCTTTGTTTTACGCGAGGATTCTCAACTGGTTCTCTCGCTTTGTTTAAGTAACCCGTAGGTTCTCTCACGTGGCCTCGTAGGCTATTTCCTTAGGTCTTCACCCCCTTTTCAATGGGGACCCTAAGGGTTATTCCCTTTTCTTTTCGTGACCCGAGGGTCATTCTGGTCCCGTAGACCTTATCACTAATCGCATTCCCCTAGGTTACGATGATCCTACAGATTCATCTTTTTATTTGTATAAACATTCGAATGTATATATATATATGTATATGCATATATAAATTTCTAAGCATGTCTTGTTATGTTTGGAATCGTATAATTTCGTTTTTAAACTTTAGTTGACCTTGACCGTAGTCTAAGGCTTCATTTGTTTATTTTCGGTCGATTTAGTCCTTGGTGAGCATGCTCCTCTTGTCATACTTCGGACCGTTCCATCATCATATCCACAATTCATTTGACTCTCGTCGTCTTCAAACGCGAGTGTCCTTCAATTAAAACATTCACAAAAGTTAGTAACGTCAACTTCAATAATCGCCCGTATTATAATACAAGGCTTTTTCTACTATACGCGTCAACGCGCGTATTTTCGTCAACTATATCAATCATTTTAATTGGGGTAACGTGAATCACACGATAGCCCTATGTGTTGGTTACAACACTTTAGCATACACGTACTTACCGGATTTGCGATCAAGCCTCGAACCGAACACTATTCTTTATCAAGAGCATAAGGTTTAAGTTCAAGCATGGTTCCTCCCCACAATACTCGAATCTCTTAAACCAAGGCTCTGATACCAACTTGTAACACCCGTTCTTATAAATCAAGGTTTAACGTAAATTTTACGTAAAACAATCATGTAATTAAGATTACATAAACATTTGGAAATACGAGTTTATTAAAACTTTTACAAATCATAAGTTATTCTACATCACGTGGTTGAATTCGTTGTTTAGAATTTACAATGTATCAAAGTGCGGAAGCGTGTGTCTTTATCGTGTTCGGTTCTTCGTTGAGCTTGATCGTCTTCCGGCATCCAAGGTGTACCTACATTTCATAAACATGAAATGCTTTAGTCATACAGGGCTTAAAACGTGTCTAAACGAGTCCGAGAAACAATTGATAACAAAAACAAAATTTTCAACTTGGCCTCCACCGTAAATTATGGTGGCACCGTAATTTACGGTGACCCCTGGTTTGGCATGCCCCTACCGTAAACCAGTAGGGGGCTGCCGTAACACTTTTCAACTCCACCGGAACCGTAATTTACGGTGGACCCTGCATCAGCTTTTCCATTTTTGCCGTAATTTGACGCGGAATCTTTCGTATCTTTCAAACCGCTTATCCGTTTGACCTACCGTTTCTTCCTACGTGTTTGGAATTTAATTCTCCATCATATGGAGTCAAAATCCAACATCCGGATTAACAAAATTTAAGACTTTTAAGTCTTCGGCTTATTACCATATTTACCAAATTTTGACCCGTTCGCGATTTTGTCAAACAAACATGTTTATTTGATCCTTATTCCCATGATATTCATAATTTCAATAATTCCTATCATAATAGGTTCAAGTCACGGGTTTCTTACGTATCATAAACCGTTTATGCTCATTTGCGTGTTTTGACCCGTTAAGGGTATTTAGACATATTTTGAGTATGAAACGCTTTCATCCGTTTCTTACGTTATTATACAACATTTCTTACCAAGTAATCTTCCACCACAACTATAATTGTGGTGGACTTAATGAGGTGATCTATATAATCCGAGTTTTTCCCATCGGATTGCTAATTTACGTCAAAGACTCATATAGAGTCATTTGATCGAAGAATTGCATCTTTCGCTTCTTACACTTATTCCAATTATTTATTTGATCATAAAACTCGTTTCAAAACTACCTTTAAAGGTCGTTTGTCCAATTTTTCTTATAAGGGCGTTTTAGTCCGTTTAGCCAATCATTTACGATGAAGGACTGTTGGAAGCATATTTGACCCATAATCCCCTTTTTAAACCTATGATTTTGTTTGAAAAGTCATTAAGCTTCCCAAACGCAATGTTCACTATTTAAAACATTCGGTTACTTATCAAGTAACCAAATGTTTATTTTGAATTCTATTTAACACTCATTGAACCGCATATTCTAAATGAGTGTTACTCTTTCTCACATACCTGGCGCGAATCAAAATTTTGACCCGTTTTTAATACCTTGCTTTTATAACCGCTAATCCATAGCGTTGCTAATACCCATTTGACATTTACCCCTGAAATAATATAACTCGACAATGATCATTAGTCATTATTGTCAAAAGGTGATTTCTTCACCTTTTGACCCATTTGGTCTAAATGACCGATTATGTTGGCGAGATGATATTTATTACCATCTCATCTATATGACTCGCTTCGGTTTACACCGTGTGGTCATTTCACGTATTAATCGTTTTCTTAACGCCTTTTAGCCTATCATGGCTTACGCATTACAGTGTCTTTCAAAACAAATAGTTATGGTCAACGCATGACCAATTTACCGTTTCAATTCCTTTTAAACCATCAACATGGTTTCTTGTCATGCTCGACTACCTTGTTCCGTACGTTTACACGTCGGAACATCATACCTAAATTATGTATTTATCTTATTCGTAACTAATATGATAAGAGAATATTCTAACATATAAGACTAGTGTAAGCTATACTTACCTTGCATCCGAATTTATGCTTTTCCGTCATTCTTGCTTCGTTTGACCCGCTTTGTTCCCAAGCTTTCACCTAGCTTGTTAATCGTCAAACTATCATTGCAAATTGTAAGATGGTTAGATTAGTCATAATTATTCACGACTATTCCATCTTACTTATTTCATACGTCGAAACTACTATTCGACTTCATGATTAGTTAACTTAGCTTATTAAAGTTAACCACTTCAAATTACAAGGTTCACAACATTAAGTCTAAATCAACATTATATTTAGAACCCTTCTCACTTCATATTACGCGTAATTCACCATATCATTCAAATGCGTGTTTTCGCTCTAATTTCAACACTTTAGTTTTCACTTAGGCATTTTAACAAACACTTAGTGTGCATACATTTTTACACATTCACAACTAGTTCATAACTAGTTATTTTTACCAAGATTAATCATCAAAATTCACCACCATCACTTATGATCAAATACTCATACTAGCAATTTGTTTAAGTATTTCTTGATTACTTAACATGCATGATGAATCTAAGCATAGTTATATCATCAATTTCATCATAACATTAAAACCCACTTATCTAAGTGTGTTAATTCATCAAATCCTTCAAATCATAGCATGTTATGTATGATTTTCACTTAGGGTTTCGTTCCTAAGCAAGTATACATCACTAATCTAGCCATAGCTTCTCTAATCCATGCCTAATTCACGATTAGGATGATTA
The DNA here is from genome assembly GCA_030545235.1 of Helianthus tuberosus. Taxonomy (NCBI): domain Eukaryota; kingdom Viridiplantae; phylum Streptophyta; class Magnoliopsida; order Asterales; family Asteraceae; genus Helianthus; species Helianthus tuberosus. The sequence continues at coordinate 87,901,073 of CM060426.1, read as the reverse complement.
TCCAATTTTTACAACTTCAAGAATGTTAGAAATTCGACATACCTTACGATCCCCTTGACTTGGTGACCGTTCCTATGTGTTCAAAACCGAATTTGACCCTTGTTTGATCCTCCAATTTGAGGAATTTGTTGAGTTTAGGGTTAGCTCCCATGGAGCTTGTCTCCTGCTCCATCTCACGCACGCACACACACTCTTGTGTGTGTGTTGTGTTTTGTTTATAAGTTTATAATTCCATTTTCAAGTTACCCGGCTTTGGTCCCTCGTGTTTGGTTAGTTATTAATTAGGTCACAACCTAATTATTTTTCAATAATATTCCCACTTACTAACTAGGTTTAATATTCCTAGTTAACTTAGCGGGTTCGGGAAATTACGACTAAGTTTATTTTAGGTCCCGTTACCCCGGGCCTTTTATCCATTTTATTTCCTTAAAAGCTTTTGTTCACTTTTTATTTAATATTAGGATTAATTATTTAAATCCTAATATTTACCGGGTAAATTTGCCACTAGCGGTACTTTACCCATCTTTCAGTATTAACGGAGTTTGATCATCAAACCCGTTTTCGGGGTGTTACAAGTCTACCCCCCTTAAAGAGGTTTCGTCCTCGAAACCTTTTCTTACATAATTCATTAAGTTTAAACTCAATGTATTTGATCCGAGATATCATTTAAACATTACTTTTACTTTTAACCAATTATTAGTATTACCAGATAAGCATGGTAACATCTTTTTGATCACTAATTGTCTACGTATCTCATATGGCGTAGTGCAACTTAAAATAACGTAATCTCGTTATTTCCACTAGTTTAGTTAACTTAGCGATATCCATCGCTTTCATATACTATCGGATTCCTTGTGAATCCGTTATTTTGACTCGTTTAAAGGCCTTTAGTGAAATCTTTTCACTTTTAGCAGCAATTCCTTTTGTCTTCAAATTTATTTATTCGGTTCAGTCATACCGAATCCGTGATCGTGTCACGTCATGTTTAATTTACATCAAAATTTCGTTTTTTGAAAATATCACTTTTCGAAAACATCATCTTGCGCCTATAAATGTCAAGACTTGAATCTTTCATGCTTACTATTTAAATTCCTATCAGAATTTATATTTGTAAAAACGTTATTTCTTACTAAAACTGAAGTTTTAGTTTAACGTTTTATCTTTAATTTATGTCGAGCAATTTTGACGAATTGGCATTTACTCTTTTACAGTCTTTGTTTTACGCGAGGATTCTCAACTGGTTCTCTTGCTTTGTTTAAGTAACCCGTAGGTTCTCTCACGTGGCCTCGTAGGCTATTTCCTTAGGTCTTCACCCCCTTTTCAATGGGGACCCTAAGGGTTATTCCCTTTTCTTTTCGTGACCCGAGGGTCATTCTGGTCCCGTAGACCTTATCACTAATCGCATTCCCCTAGGTTACGATGATCCTACAGATTCATCTTTTTATTTGTATAAACATTCGAATGTATATATATATATATGTATATGCATATATAAATTTCTAAGCATGTCTTGTTATGTTTGGAATCGTATAATTTCGTTTTTAAACTTTAGTTGACCTTGACCGTAGTCTAAGGCTTCATTTGTTTATTTTCGGTCGAAATTTTCCGACCTTGTCCTCGAGTTGACGTTTTACAAAAACGACCCGTTTAGCGACATATTCACACTTTCCGGGTTCGAGTGTAAGTCTACTCCCTCCCAATGCTTGTCTAAATCCTTTTACATGCTTGCGTTTTCTGGGTTCGAGTGTAAGTACACTCCCTCCCAATATTTGTCTAAATCATTTTACATGCTTGCGTTTTCTGGGTTCGAGTGTAAGTACACTCCCTCCCAATACTTGTCTAAATCAATTTACATGCTTGCGTTTTCTGGGTTCGAGTGTAAGTACACTCCCTCCCAATACTTGTCTAAATCAATTTACATGCTTGCGTTTTCTGGGTTCGAGTGTAAGTACACTCCCTCCCAATACTTGTCTAAATCAATTTACATGCTTGCGTTTTCTGGGTTCGAGTGTAAGTACACTCCCTCCCAATACTTGTCTAAATCAATTTACATGCTTGCGTTTTCTGGGTTCGAGTGTAAGTACACTCCCTCCCAATACTTGTCTAAATCAATTTACATGCTTGCGTTTTCTGGGTTCGAGTGTAAGTACACTCCCTCCCAATACTTGTCTAAATCAATTTACATGCTTGCGTTTTCTGGGTTCGAGTGTAAGTACACTCCCTCCCAATACTTGTCTAAATCAATTTACATGCTTCTTTGTCCCTTCACTCGGGCTCATTATCCTAATGTAATACGCTTCCGTCACTCGGTTGTGCGTTTACATTATTATCAAATATTTTGCTTATCTGATTCATTTGGGTACTTTTTAATTAGTCCCATTCACCCCGCCCTTACTACATCGGATGTAAACGTGTCCGCCATAAGAAGTTCATGGTATCATATGCCACTACTTACTTGGCCAGAGTAAGCGATTAACACATGACACGCATGACCTTTTTATAGTTTTCACATCACGCCCTATGTAAGTAATGCCTCTACTTGTTTCTCTTGGAAACAATATCCGAACATATTTTCTATTCGGGTTTTTCCAAGTTTTTAATCTACATATGCAACTTTCAATTTCATCATATTTGTTGCATATTACTATTTGTGCGATTATTTAAAATATGCACCTGGTAATGTTTGCCCCGACGGGCGTTCCTTGCCATTAACCTTGTTCGCGGTCGTTACGCGATTTAGTCCTTGGTGAGCATGCTCCTCTTGTCATACTTCGGACCGTTCCATCATCATATCCACAATTCATTTGACTCTCGTCGTCTTCAAACGCGAGTGTCCTTCAATTAAAACATTCACAAAAGTTAGTAACGTCAACTTCAATAATCGCCCGTATTATAATACAAGGCTTTTTCTACTATACGCGTCAACGCGCGTATTTTCGTCAACTATATCAATCATTTTAATTGGGGTAACGTGAATCACACGATAGCCCTATGTGTTGGTTACAACACTTTAGCATACACGTACTTACCGGATTTGCGATCAAGCCTCGAACCGAACACTATTCTTTATCAAGAGCATAAGGTTTAAGTTCAAGCATGGTTCCTCCCCACCATACTCGAATCTCTTAAACCAAGGCTCTGATACCAACTTGTAACACCCGTTCTTATAAATCAAGGTTTAACGTAAATTTTACGTAAAACAATCATGTAATTAAGATTACATAAACATTTGGAAATACGAGTTTATTAAAACTTTTACAAATCATAAGTTATTCTACATAACGTGGTTGAATTCGTTGTTTAGAATTTACAATGTATCAAAGTGCGGAAGCGTGTGTCTTTATCGTGTTCGGTTCTTCGTTGAGCTTGATCGTCTTCCGGCATCCAAGGTGTACCTACATTTCATAAACATGAAATGCTTTAGTCATACAGGGCTTAAAACGTGTCTAAACGAGTCCGAGAAACAATTGATAACAAAAACAAAATTTTCAACTTGGCCTCCACCGTAAATTACGGTGGCACCGTAATTTACGGTGACCCCTGGTTTGGCATGCCCCTACCGTAAACCAGTAGGGGGCTGCCGTAACACTTTTCAACTCCACCGGAACCGTAATTTACGGTGGACCCTGCATCAGCTTTTCCATTTTTGCCGTAATTTGACGCGGAATCTTTCGTATCTTTCAAACCGCTTATCCGTTTGACCTACCGTTTCTTCCTACGTGTTTGGAATTTAATTCTCCATCATATGGAGTCAAAATCCAACATCCGGATTAACAAAATTTAAGACTTTTAAGTCTTCGGCTTATTACCATATTTACCAAATTTTGACCCGTTCGCGATTTTGTCAAACAAACATGTTTATTTGATCCTTATTCCCATGATATTCATAATTTCAATAATTCCTATCATAATAGGTTCAAGTCACGGGTTTCTTACGTATCATAAACCGTTTATGCTCATTTGCGTGTTTTGACCCGTTAAGGGTATTTAGACATATTTTGAGTATGAAACGCTTTCATCCGTTTCTTACGTTATTATACAACATTTCTTACCAAGTAATCTTCTACCACAACTATAATTGTGGTGGACTTAATGAGGTGATCTATATAATCCGAGTTTTTCTCATCGGAATGCTAATTTACGTCAAAGACTCATATAGAGTCATTTTATCGAAGAATTGCATCTTTCGCTTCTTACACTTATTCCAATTATTTATTTGATCATAAAACTCGTTTCAAAACTACCTTTAAAGGTCGTTTGTCCAATTTTTCTTATAAGGGCGTTTTAGTCCGTTTAGCCAATCATTTACGATGAAGGACTGTTGGAAGCATATTTGACCCATAATCCCCTTTTTAAACCTATGATTTTGTTTGAAAAGTCATTAAGCTTCCCAAACGCAATGTTCATTATTTAAAACATTCGGTTACTTATCAAGTAACCAAATGTTTATTTTGACTTCTATTTAACACTCATTGAACCGCATATTCTAAATGAGTGTTACTCTTTCTCACATACCTGGCGCGGATCAATATTTTGACCCGTTTTTAATACCTTGCTTTTATAACCGCTAATCCATAGCGTTGCTAATACCCATTTGACATTTACCCCTGAAATAATATAACTCGACAATGATCATTAGTCATTATTGTCAAAAGGTGATTTCTTCACCTTTTGACCCATTTGGTCTAAATGACCGATTATGTTGGCGAGATGATATTTATTACCATCTCATCTATATGACTCGCTTCGGTTTACACCGTGTGGTCATTTCACGTATTAATCGTTTTCTTAACGCCTTTTAGCCTATCATGGCTTAACGCCTTTTAGCCTATCATGACCAATTTACCGTTTCAATTCCTTTTAAACCATCAACATGGTTTCTTGTCATGCTCGACTACCTTGTTCCGTACGTTTACACGTCGGAACATCATACCTAAATTATGTATTTATCTTATTCGTAACTAATACGATAAGAGAATATTCTAACATATAAGACTAGTGTAAGCTATACTTACCTTGCATCCGAATTTATGCTTTTCCGTCATTCTTGCTTCGTTTGACCCGCTTTGTTCCCAAGCTTTCACCTAGCTTGTTAATCGTCAAACTATCATTGCAAATTGTAAGATGGTTAGATTAGTCATAATTATTCACGACTATTCCATCTTACTTATTTCATACGTCGAAACTACTATTCGACTTCATGATTAGTTAACTTAGCTTATTAAAGTTAACCACTTCAAATTACAAGGTTCACAACATTAAGTCTAAATCAACATTATATTTAGAACCCTTCTCACTTCATATTACGCGTAATTCACCATATCATTCAAATGCGTGTTTTCGCTCTAATTTCAACACTTTAGTTTTCACTTAGGCATTTTAACAAACACCTAGTGTGCATACATTTTTACACATTCACAACTAGTTCATAACTAGTTATTTTTACCAAGATTAATCATCAAAATTCACCACCATCACTTATGATCAAATACTCATACTAGCAATTTGTTTAAGTATTTCTTGATTACTTAACATGCATGATGAATCTAAGCATAATTATATCATCAATTTCATCATAACATTAAAACCCACTTATCTAAGTGTGTTAATTCATCAAATCCTTCAAATCATAGCATGTTATGTATGATTTTCACTTAGGGTTTCGTTCCTAAGCAAGTATACATCACTAATCTAGCCATAGCTTCTCTAATCCATGCCTAATTCACGATTAGGATGATTATCCAATTTTTACAACTTCAAGAATGTTAGAAATTCGACATACCTTACGATCCCCTTGACTTGGTGACCGTTCCTATGTGTTCAAAACCGAATTTGACCCTTGTTTGATCCTCCAATTTGAGGAATTTGTTGAGTTTAGGGTTAGCTCCCATGGAGCTTGTCTCCTGCTCCATCTCACGCACGCACACACACTCTTGTGTGTGTGTTGTGTTTTGTTTATAACTTTATAATTCCATTTTCAAGTTACCCGGCTTTGGTCCCTCGTGTTTGGTTAGTTATTAATTAGGTCACAACCTAATTATTTTTCAATAATATTCCCACTTACTAACTAGGTTTAATATTCCTAGTTAACTTAGCGGGTTTGGGAAATTACGACTAAGTTTATTTTAGGTCCCGTTACCCCGGGCCTTTTATCCATTTTATTTCCTTAAAAGCTTTTGTTCACTTTTTATTTAATATTAGGATTAATTATTTAAATCCTAATATTTACCGGGTAAATTTGCCACTAGCGGTACTTTACCCGTCTTTCAGTATTAACGGAGTTTGATCATCAAACCCGTTTTCGGGGTGTTACACTAGTAATATTTTTCTCATATTTTGGCACTTTATTAGTTAAATAAATGCTGAATTTTTATTTAAAGTGCTGAATTTTGTACTTAAAGTACGTTTTAGGCACATCCGGTCACTATAACAATCACCTAGTGACGCAGTTCTACAATCCCCACCTCCCTACACTCCCTACTAGTGTAGTAATCTATTCCCGGCTCATACTGGCCTCAGAGACAGTAACTGTCTGATGCTGGCTATGTCAGCATGTTTACTGGGTTATCCGTATAGTGTGCTCACTGTGCTTTTTGTGCATCAAGGTTGTCACTGATGTTTGTGTAAAAATAATAGAGTGACAGTATAAGATGTGATGCATGAGTATGTATGTATCAGAAATCAGTAAGCAGTTTAATCACAGTTGTAAGCAAGCACAGTAATTAAGCAGTAATTAAATGTTAATTAATTCGTACGGATACCTGGTTTGGTGAGGGTTGTCACATTCTCCCCCCGTTAAATAAATTTCATCCCGAAATTTAAGCTCTGCTACTAGATGCAGGGGTCTTGGGAAATAAATGGGGGTATTTCTCTTTCATTCGATCCTCACACTCCCACGTGAATTCCGGCCCATGTCTTGCATTCCAACGAACTTTGACGAGTTTGACACAGCTCCTGCGAGTTTTGTTAACCTTCCAATCCGTGACCTCAACAGGTTCTTCAGTGAAGTGGAGCGTGTCGTCGATATGAACTTCGTCAGCAGGAATGATCACTGTTTCTTGTGTTGGACTCTTTCTCAAATTTGATACATGGAATGTATCGTGAACACCATTGAGTTCAGCAGGTAGGTCCAATTTGTAGGCTACAAGCCCAATCCTTTGCAGTATCTTGAAAGGGCCAATGTAACGCGGATTCAATTTCCCACGCTTTCCGAAGCGTGCCACACCCTTCCAGGGTGAAACCTTCAATAAAACCATATCCCCAACTTGAAATTCCAGGGGTTTCCTCTTTGGATCTGCATAGGCTTTCTGTCTGTCGCGAGCCGCTTCGATGCGTTTTCGAATCTGCGCAATCTTGTCTGTCGTCTCTTTGACGATTTCGGGACCAACAAGCTGCCTATCACCTGCATCAGCCCAGCATAGTGGTGATCGACACTTGCGTCCGTAAAGAGCTTCAAATGGCGCGGCTCCAATGCTGGTGTGGTAGCTGTTGTTGTATGAAAATTCAACCAATGGTAAATGATTATCCCAGCTACCACCCAAATCCATAACGCATGCTCTCAGCATATCTTCCAATGTATGTATCATTCGTTCGCTTTGCCCATCGGTCTGTGGGTGAAATGCAGTGCTCAGATTCAATTGTGAGCCAAAAGCTTCTTGGAAAGACTGCCAAATTCTTGACACAAACCTCCCGTCTCTATCCGAGATGATTGAGAGTGGCACTCCATGACGTGCAACGATTTCTCTCATGTAAATTTCAGCTAATTTGCTCGTGTTATCTTTCTCCCTGATAGGTAAGAAGTGTGCGGACTTGGTTAGGCGGTCAGCTATTACCCAAATAGTGTCATGAGCCCTAGGCGTTCTTGGCAACTTTGTTATGAAATCCATTGAAATCTGTTCCCATTTCCATTTGGGAATTTCAGGTTGTTGCAGAAGTCCTGAAGGCTTCTGGTATTTAGCTTTTACCTTAGCGCACGTTAAACACTTGCTAACATAAACAGCAACATCACCTTTCATCCTAGGCCACCAATAATAATCCTTAAGATCTTGGTACATCTTATCCGCTCCTGGGTGGATAGAGTATCGTGATTTGTGGGCTTCATCAAAAATAACATTCCTTAATCCACCAAACAGAGGAACCCAAATCCTTTTCATGAAACATAAAGTTCCTTCCTCATTTGGCATTAACTGCTTCTCCATCCCACGGAGATATTCCTCTTCAATGTTCCTTTCTTTCAGAGCCTCTTTTTGCGCGGCACGAATGCGCAGGGAAAGATCCATCTGGATGATCATCTCTAAAGCCCTAACCCTTATGGGCTTGATCCTTTCTTTTCGACTTAGGGCATCGGCGACCACATTCGCCTTCCCTGGATGGTACTTTATCTCGCAGTCGAAAACGTTCAACAATTCGACCCAACGTCTTTGTCTCATATTCAGCTCTTTCTGGTCGAATATGTGCTGCAGACTTTTGTGATCTGTGAAAATTGTACACTTCGTACGATATAGGTAATGTCTCCAGATCTTCAACGCAAATACCACTGCGCCTAATTCCAAATTGTGCGTGGTATAATTCTTTTCATGAACTTTCAATTGACGTGAAGCGTAAGCTATGACCTTCTGGCGTTGCATCAATACGCAACCCAATCCTTGTCGCGAAGCGTCGCAATATACCACAAAATCATCTGTACCCTCCGGTAGTGCTAAGATTGGCGCATTGCAGAGCTTGCCTTTCAATAACTGAAATGCTTCTTCCTGTTTGATTCCCCAATCGAACTTCTTATCTTTCTGCGTGAGGAGTGTCAGTGGCTGAGCGATTTTTGAAAAAAATCCTCAATGAACCTTCGATAATAGCCAGCCAAGCCTAAGAATTGTCAAATCTCGGTTGGCGTCTTTGGGGTCTCCCAGCTCTTTATTGCCTCAATCTTTGTAGGATCAACATGGATTCCATTTCCATTAACCACGTGTCCAAGAAACTGGACTTCGCGTAGCCAAAACTCTCACTTAGAGAATTTGGCATACAACTGTTCCTTTTTCAGCAACTCCAGAATGGCTCTTAAATGTTGTTCGTGTTCATTCTTCGTCTTCGAATAAATCAAAATATCATCGATAAACACAATCACGAATTTATCCAAATATGGCTTGCAAACTCTGTTCACTAAGTCCATAAAAACAGCAGGCGCGTTTGTCAACCCAAACGGCATAACTAGGAACTCGTAGTGTCCATAACGAGTTCTGAAGGCTGTCTTCGGGATACTCTCCTCTTGTATCCTTAGCTGATGGTACCCAGATCGAAGATCGATCTTAGAGTAAAAGCTTGAACCTTGGAGCTGATCGAATAAGTCATCGATCCTTGGCAGGGGATACCTATTCTTGATAGTCAACTTGTTCAACTCCCGGTAGTCAATGCACATACGGAAACTACCGTCTTTCTTCTTAACAAACAGGACCGGAGCTCCCCAAGGTGAGAATCTTGGTCTGATGAATCCTTTGTCTAGCAACTCTTGGAGTTGTGTCAACAATTCCTGCAACTCTGACGGTGCAAGTCTATAAGGTGCCCTAGCTACAGGTGCGGCGCCTGGAACTAAGTCTATATGGAACTCCACTTGCCTCTAGGGTGGCAATCCTGGCAAGTCCTCAGGGAAGACTTCAGGATACTCCCTTACGACAGGGATGTCTTCGATTTTTGGCTCAGCAGCTTTCTTATCCATGATGTGTACCAGGAAGGCCGCACATCCCTTCTGTAAACACTTTCGCGCTTTCAGGCAGCTGATGATTCTTAAAGGCGTATCACGCTTTTCACCATGAACCACAATCGTTTCACCATCTTCGGTTGGGATGCGAATGATCTTCTCATGGTAGACAATTTCTTCCTTGTTACTTGATAACCAATCCATTCCTACTACCACGTCGAAGCTTCCCAACTTGACTGGTAGTAGATCCAAAGCAAACTCACGCTCTCCCAATTCGATTACACAACCTCTGACCACTTCATTAGCTTCTACTAACTTTCCATTCGCCAATTCGATTGAGTACGGGATATCTAGTTTATTAGCGGCTAAACCAAGCATATTCTTAAACTCTAACGATACGAAGCTATAATCGGCACCAGTATCAAATAAAACGGATGCAAAGCGTTGGTTTATAGGGAACGTACCGGTAACAACATTGGGATCCTGGCGCACTTCCCTCGCTTCGATATTGAAAACCCTTCCACGTGCTTGGTTCAATTCTGGGCAGTTCCTCTTATAGTGCCCAATGTCACCACAGTTAAAACAACCAAGTCTTTCACCATTCCCAGCTTGATTGTTGTTTTGGTTTCGGTTTACAGTACCAGCTTGATTCGCGTTGTTGCCTCGATTTCCATTCCCTCCGTTATTTCCTTGAGCACGATTTCCATTACCACCACGATTATTGTTTCTATTTCCAAAACCTCCTTGGCCTCCCCGGCCAACAGTGGCCCAGCAAGTTTCCTTCGAGTGACCAACCTTTCCACATGCTTCACATACTTTTGACCCACACCGGCCAGAATGGTGACGCTGGCAGGTGTTACACTTGGGATGGGCACCCATATACCCCTTTTCTTTCTTCCCACCGCCGGTTGTAGCTTGAACCGGTGCGCTTGGTTCTCCTTTCCTGCCATCACTGTTTGTGCCTTGTTTGAAGTTCGAGAATTTTCTTTTGTTACCCCCGGACGACTCTACGTGAGTCTCCTTCTTCTTTTGCTCAACATCAGAAAACTTGTTTAGGCGGATAGCCTCCTCAGTAAGAGCCACGCTCAGATCAATTGCCTCAGTGATTGTTGCCGGCTTTGACGAGGTCACCATACTTATAATTTGAGGAGCTAAACCCCAAATGAAGCGCTCGATTCGCTTGAATTCCGGTGTAACCATGTAAGGAACCACATGAGATAAGTCGTGAAACCTCTGAACATATTCCGCAATTTTCAGACCTTCCATCTTCAAATGCCAAAACTCAGTTTCCAACCTTTGAATTTCAGCGCGTGAGCAATACTTTCTTCGCATGACCTCTTTCAGTTCGTTCCATGTCATTGCGTAAGCAGCGGCTTCACCAAGAGTCTGAACTTGTAAGTTCCACCAGGACAGGGCTCCGTCCAAGAATAGCCCAGAAATGTAAGTCACTTACTGGTCTGGAGCGCACTTGCTCATTCGGAGAACAGAGTCTGTTTTCTCAGCCCATCTTACAAAAGCAACAGCACCTCCGGTGCCGTCAAAGTTCACAGGCTTGCAGTCTAGGAACTGCTTGTACGTGCACCCTGCACATACGTTAGAATATACAAATGGTATTAGCGGGCGTGCTATAAATATCCAACTGTATTGTAACATGTTCCAAGCAACTTAACATTACCATGCGGTGGATTGTTGTTGCCGTTATTGTTTGAACTGCTTCCGCTGGGTCCTCCGTTTGAGGCTGCATACTGCGCAATGGCAGCAGCGATGATTTGTTGAAGTTCTGCCTCGTTGGCAGGCATGCGCGGATCGCGTTTTGGTGGCATCTTCTAAAAGATGTGTTCACGTAAGTCAGGTCATGGTAGGTAAAGTGTGCGTATATAACGATAGTAATAATACATAACATCTCATGTTAAAATAAACCAAACACATAACATCTCATGTTATAGAACATCAATAATCAATCAAACATCACATATGATGTGAATACTGCGATTGCATTGCCATAAATCGAGACCACAATGTAAAGTTTACAAGTACACAACTGTATCATACAACATCAATGACTAAGGGCTACATTACCCCAGTCCAAAATATCAAATCAGTGTCAACAATATCCAATATACATAACAACAAAACTCAGGATCAATATGCAGTCTCCCAAAAGCTGTGCAATCGTCGTCTTCTCAACAAAAGTCTACCTGTGTCGTACAAAATAGCCCTACGCTGATGGCGGTGGAGGAGGGGGAAGATGAGAAAAGAGCAATCGGCGCATGTGAAGCCAATCCTCCTCCATGGCTCGATGAGAACGTAACAGATACGCTATCTGCTGCTCCTGAGTCCAAAAACGAGCAGCAGAGTCAGGAGATAACGGACGAGGAGGGTGTGATATCGCAGGGTGAGGAGGGCACTGGCACGGTGGTCGCTGAGCTCTCTCAAGCTCCTGCACGCGACGAGTTAGCGCCTCCTGCTGAATCATAAAAGAAACAAGGACATCCTCAGTAGAAGGCCCGACATAATATGGGTGATATGGATCCGTCGGTGGCATAATGGGTGGTGAAGCCCAAAGAAAAGGCTCACTGGATGGAGCATAGGATGGTACCGCAAACGGTGCAACAGGGGGAACAGTAGAAGAAAACTGTGGTATGACCGGGACAGATGTCAGCACATGACCAAATGGGTGAGTCGAGGAACCCTCTCCCGGGCGCGATGGCGGTGTAAACTGACGGAACATAACAGGTAAGTCGGTGTGGTGAATACCGGTAGTATGAACGGGATGCAAAGGAACGTCAGTAGGAACTGAAACAGGTGCTGAAGCAGGTGTAACAGGTACCACAAAAGACGGGTAGTCATCATCATCGTCTATCCACCCATTTCGGGTGTCAGCATATCGTGGGTCAACGTGTGTCGCAAAGGGTGCATGATCAGGCTCTACAGGCACTGGGTCAGGAAGAGGGGCAACAATAGGATCAGCGGGTATATCAGCAACATGAGGAACATCAATAGCAACAGGATCATCCACCAACTGTGGAGCCACAACAGGATGATCATCGACCGGTACATCGTCAATCAAAGGAGCAACAACGGGTACATCAGCATGAATAGGGTCATGCTCGAGTGTGGGGTCTGGAGCAACTACTGGCTCGGGGGCCACAGCAGGCTCTGGATCATCAAACTCCATCTGGAAATCAGCGGGGTCAGCGAACATGGGATCAACGGGGTCAACAGGGTCCTCCATGGGCTGATCTAGGTGGATAAAATCAATCTCCTGGTCTGGATCAAAACCTGGTGGGAAAACGGGGTCTGAATCATCATCAATGTCATGATCGATCGCGAAACTAGGGGCAGGGTCAGGTGCAGCGGATGATGCTCTATCAGGGTCTGTATCATGCGAATAGTGCTGCGCGCCCTGCGCGTGTGATGGAGCAGATGCCACAGACTCAAAGGAGTCTGGGACCGGTAAATGAACGGGGGACTCCTCAGCAGGGGCATCCGCGAGAAGTAAGAGATCGCCAGCAGCTATGTGGGCCTCGCCCTCAAATTCATTCTCTAATGGATCCTCGTCAAACAAGTCGACGTCGTCGTCAGCGACTACGTCAAGGGGCATGTCAACAAAAGGGTACGTGGCAAGGGGTACAGGGGCAGGGATCACCGCGAGCGGCAAATCTCCAGCGATAGGGCCATCAGCGGGCTCAGCAACGACATCGGGCAGCGCGAATGGCTGAAAATCTTCCTCATCCGTGCTGGTGGTGTCCGAAGTATGCACCTCGTGCTCTGATGACACTCTGTCGTCCGATACTATGGGCATGGGGTCAGTGGTGTCTGAATCTCCTGTGCCGGATGAGGGCATATTGTCTGTAACACAAGCACACATATGCACAAATAATCAATCACATAGCCAAATAAACACATTAGTCACCAATAAACAATCAAATAGTTCTCCTAGTCCCATTAGCCTAACCTCCCAGCCTCCCAGACTGATCTTCCTAGTCCCACTAGATTAACTTCCCAGCCTCCCAGACTGACTCCCTAGTCCCACTAGACAAATCCACCCAGCCTCCCAGACTGTCTCCCTAGTCCCACTAGACAATCCTCCCAGCCTCCCAGACTGACTCCCTAGTCCCACTAGACAACTCCCCCAGCCTCCCAGACTGAGCCTCCTAGTCCCACTAGACCACTACCTCAGCCTCCCAGATTGAGCCATAACTAACAAATAAAATGGGCTCAACTTTTGTTTGTAAAAACGTTTTATGACCTGGATCTGGACTTAAGTGGTATGCAATGTAAAAATGTTTTCGTGAGAGCCCTAGTGATCATAGTCTAGACTCCAGAAGGAATCCGAGTTCGCTATGATCAGAGCTCTGATACCAAAGTTGTACACCCAGGCTTTTGCGGAAGCGTGGGTTTATTTGGTGTGACTTCTTAATACCATAGCTTTATCACAACAAAGCTATATGAAAATAAAACCATGCAGATCATCCATTGATTTAAGTTTGAAAAGTAAAAATACCACAACATTGTCTTAAGGCTTTGACACATGCAACGGAAATTACAACCTAATAACATAAAAACATTGTTTGAAAGACACAACCACACACTTAAAATAGACGTAGTTTAAGAACTGTGACTCGTCCAGGTAAAAGCCACAACCCCTAAACTCGGATGATCCCATAACTCTACGCAGCATGAAAACGTAGCATACCGTGCCAGATCCTTAGTTCCCTGAAATACATGTAAGTTGGAAAATCAACAAAAATGTTGAGCGAGTTCATGTGTAGTGAGTATGTAAAAACCTTTGTAAGTATAAAAATCCTGGTATGTAGCAAATAAGGAAATAAAGAGATCACCAATGGTTTGCAAGGCCATTGATATGTGTGAAGTGCTGTAGGAAGACTCAAACCTATCAGATTTATGCGTCGGGCATAAAGTCACCCCGAGGTCTGTACTGTTGGGCCTGGGGCAGGGCTCGCTACACCCAGATAGATCTACCGCTACTGTCCCTCGGTCCTACACTGAGGATTAATGGCCTTCAGTTCCCGCCTACCCACTCACATGATCTAAGTAGTAACCCTCCTTACGCTAAACATACCATGTGTAAAAGTACTCATAATCATCGTAACATGTATTTCACCCCCGCAGTTTAGAAAACTAAAAACAGTTAAGAGAAAAGGGGGACATGAACTCACCATAGTGCGTCTCTAACTAGTAATCTCCCAGTCAACCTGCTGTGCGACGACCTACACGTACTAACTTCTATTAGACGGACGACCGTACCTTAGCTTAAGGTTTAATGTCTTTGGGAAATAGTTAGGCAACTATTTCGTAATTACACTTCGTAATTATTTTGTAAATATATTCCTTCCCAAGGATGGGGGTTTTAATACATGTGCGTTCGTATAACTTCGAAATATATTATTAAGTCTCACTTAATGTAATATATTTTATTTCATTTGTCCACAATACTTTACTTCCAAAATATAAATATTTTTCCCAAAAATATCATATTTTATTCCATATGATTTTCCCAAAATAATACTTTGTCAAAATACACACTTATAAGTATTTTCTGAAAATACGTAAGTTACGTTGTAAGGTGCGGGTGGTATAAGTAATACCGGTGTAACTTAAATATTTATTGTGAAGGCGTTCGTATTATTTTGGAGCCGTGAATATTCAGTGTATTCTAGTAATATTATTTTTACCCTAAAAATAATATTTATGTAGTTCACAAAATAATCATAAAAATTACACAAGTGCTTTACTATAAAATATATATTCCAAATATATATTTAGTAAGTTTTATTTACGAAAATCTACCTCCGACACTTGGTTATTTTGTAATCAAAAATCATGGCGAAGTTTGTTTGGAAAACAAGTCAAAAATATATTTATAAACACTTGTCACCAAAAATAATCTAAGAGTTATTTTCTGGAAAAATTTCGCCAGAGTTTCCTCTGTAACTGGAGGTGTCCACGCTTACAAGCGTATCATTTTCTTTTCAAAAAATCATTCAAATCAACCAACAATTTACTAAACAATGTTACACTAGTCAAGTGCCAAAAACAATGCATTTTTCATGGCAACATAAACTTGGCGTTTCATAAAAACGCGTAGTAATTTAGTGGTGTTTTTAGTGGGTTTAGTCACCCTCCAAAGTGTGTTTATTTTTGTAAAACTCTCGGGTCCATACGACCATTTACTCACTTAGTTTACTTGTTTTTCAAAAAAAATCACTTTGTTACCAAGTTTATGTTGAAACATGGAGGTGATCTTTTTATATAAAACATTAATCACTTCCTAACTTGTTAACATAAGTTTTTAATCTTATTTTAACAAGTTTACTATGATGATAACATCATCTTACTAACAATCAACAAATAAATAATAACAACATCAAAACAATTTTATTTTAACAAGATTCCATCTTATTTTAACCTCATACTAGCTTTATGTTCAAGTTTGCATTTATGATCTTCTAGTGTTCTTCTATTTACATCACAACATAATTTTTAACCACCATAAATATAAAATAAAAGATGATCAAAGGAGCTTACTACTAGCTTTGAAGCTAGGGAAGAAACACGAGAGAAAACGAGTGGATAAAGGCAAACTAGAGAGGTCCTTGACAAACCGCGAGCTCCACACTCCGTGATTCGCCTTGTTACACCTTGTAGTGAGCTTTGAATTGGTTGGATTGAAATGAAAATAAATGTTTGTGTGAGAATATGTTCGGCCGTAGCTTTTCTAAGGGAGGAGAGAAATTGTTTTGTTGAGTGGGGTTTAGTGGGAATGATGGTGGTTATTTGTAGATCGAGTCCTTTATCCATTGGTTATAATGTCCATAATAGTACAAGCACAATCAACTCATATCTTAACACAATTTGCATGGGGAAAGAAGTCTTAATCGGATCTTATGATGGTGGGTAAGAAATCGCATGGTGGGGGCCACATAGGAGCCGATTTCATGCAATGGGGGGGGGGGGGGGGTTATGTGAAAGTTATTTGGTAAATGATGAGTATTTAGGGGGGGTGCTAGATGTAATTGTTGGTACTAACACAACTTCCTCATAATTCAAAAGTCAATCTGCATGGGAACTTGGAATATTTTGGGTGGCACATGGGGGAAATCGAGTGTGAGAAGAGGGGGGGCCGATCGGTTCATGAGGGGGGCATTTGGTTTGATTTCAACTAGGTAGTTTAGTGATAGTTAATCTAATTAGGTGATTTAATTAGTTATTAGTGGGTTATGAATTATAAAGGGTGTTAGGGTATTCGGGGACCCTAACTAGCTCAGAAAAGGAAGAATAATGTCAATGCCAATATTTTTATGTTCCGGGTAAAGTCCGGTTATTCGGTTGGATACTGATCCGTTAAAGTGCTTAACGAAGCTTTAAGGTGTCTTTATTAATATTTTTAGTGACACAATTTATTCCCGACACTTTGGAAAGTGTCTAGTAATATTTTTCTCATGTTTTGGCACTTTATTAGTTAAATAAATGATGAATTTTTATTTAAAGTGCTGAATTTTGTACTTAAAGTACGTTTTAGGCACATCCGGTCACTATAACAATCACCTAGTGACGCAGTTCTACAATCCCCACCTCCCTACACTCCCTACTAGTGTAGTAATCTATTCCCGGCTCATACTGGCCTCAGAGACAGTAACTGTCTGATGCTGGCTATGTCAGCATGTTTACTGGGTTATCCGTATAGTGTGCTCACTGTGCTTTTTGTGCATCAAGGTTGTCACTGATGTTTGTGTAAAAATAATAGAGTGACAGTATAAGATGTGATGCATGAGTATGTATGTATCAGAAATCAGTAAGCAGTTTAATCACAGTTGTAAGCAAACACAGTAATTAAGCAGTAATTAAATGTTAATTAATTCGTACGGATACCTGGTTTGGTGAGGGTTGTCACAGTAAACATTTGGGAATGTTGGTATAACAAGTTTTTGTAAAGTCACATTTTAGCATAAAAATGTGTATCTTTTTATTAAAATATTAATAAAACCAGACGGGCGTTACACCAGTCCATTCCCAGTACGATATCGAAGCCTTCTAATATCATTGGCAACAATTTCGCAGGTATGACATGACCTAGAAGAGTTATCGTAACGTTCTCTAGGATTTCAGAAATCTTAGATGGGTTTCCTTCAGCAGTTTCAACTACACATGTTTCTGCTAGTTTAACTAAGGGCTCGTTTAATAGGCTACAAAACTTGTAATCTATAAAACTTTGATTTTCACAAGAGTCAAATAAAACTCTAGCATAAACATTTTTTACGAGGAACGTACCGGTAATCACGTCCGGTACTTGAGCTGCTTCACAAGTGTTTAGCGCAAACGCTCGTGCATTCCCTTTCTTTGCTCCCCCACTTCCACCGGTTCCACTTCCACCTGCTTGATTTCTACCAACTTCATTTCCACCCTATTGTTTCAGTTTTGGACAATTAGACTTGAAATGTCCTTGTTCACCACAATTGAAGCATCCAAATCCTTTCTTTTTGAAAAAAATTTCTGTTGTATGTCCTGAGATCTTGCAACAGTTGCAGAAACTAAGTTTCTCAAACCTACATCTCCCTAGATGTCTCTTTTTGCAAATCTTGCACTCAGGAATTTGAAAATCGTTTCGTCCAGACTTCTTGTCAGTTCTTTTCATCTCCTGTTCACCCTTCTTCTTCACCTCCTTTTCTTTATTCTCCTCCTGTGTTCTCACCTTCCCGTCTGTCAGCAATCCAGCCAACTCCATAGCTGAATCGATGGTTATAGGCATATCAGCCTTCACCGTGTCCCTGATCTCACTAACAAGACCCCAAATATAACATCAGATCAAGTTTGATTCCGGTTTCACCAGATATGGTACCAGTCGAGAATACTCGAAGAACGTCTTGGTATATTCTCGAACTTTCACTCCTTCCATCCTAAGATTCAGAAACTTTTCTTCAATCTGCTCCTTCTCGTGCATGGGACAAAATTTCTGCTTCACCAGTTCACTGTCGCTCCCACTTCATTCCATATGCTCTCTTCCTACCCTTCGTCTGAATAATTGTGTTCCACCATTCTAGTGCTTCATCTTTAAATGAATTGGTAGTATACAATACCCTGTCCTTGTCAGCACATTTACTGATGGCTAACACAGCTTCCATTTTCTCCAACCATCGTAGGACAGCAACAGCTCCTTCACTACCAGCAAACTCTACAGGCTTACAAGCTTGGAATGCCCTATACATACATCCCTCCTGTTTCATCTTCTTATTCTCTAATTC
The DNA here is from genome assembly GCA_030545235.1 of Helianthus tuberosus. Taxonomy (NCBI): domain Eukaryota; kingdom Viridiplantae; phylum Streptophyta; class Magnoliopsida; order Asterales; family Asteraceae; genus Helianthus; species Helianthus tuberosus. The sequence goes on along the minus strand of CM060426.1, from coordinate 87,882,119 downwards.
ATCTTTGTCGGAGTCACTATCTTCATTAGAGCTTTGGTAGTCTTCCACCTTTCTTTTTAGTTTTGAACTTGCATATTTGGGTTCTAACGATTCCTGTTGCTTCATGGCTTCTATTAGTGTAGGTATAGCTTCTGCTATCCCTTTCTTTATCATTTGCTGAACCTCTTAACGATTCCTGTTGCTTCATGGCTTCTATGGTTTTGTTCTTACGTCCCCTCGTGTTTCGGGAGGGTCCACTATTCTCCACTGGCCTTGACATTCTAAGAAGATAGAAAAAATTTTAAGTCTATGTTTAATGTTTAAAAAAATACAAACATATATTAATTCCCATATATCTACTCTTGTTATCGCATTCCCACCTTTCCTTTATAAGAGTCAATTATAATATACTTTTAATGTTTAAGAAGCATTATCTATACTACTTTATTAAGAGAACTAGGATTTCTACCCTTTTGGTAATTTTACATTGTGTACACATCTTCAAGCAACAGGTACAAGAAAGCCAAGCTATTTTAGAGGGGGTAAACTTGCCCATTGTCCAAAAATTTAAGACACTTTAGGGGTATTTTAGTAATTTTGGCACCTTTGTAACCTATAATGTTAATGTGACATATGAAGAGTCTAACTTAATTCCACAAATTAGAAAAATTAGAATGAATTTCATAACATAAAAGCATGTCTCCAAAATTAATGTGTTATAGTTAACGATGATATAAAAATTAATATCTTTTATTTCTCTAGCTTCTTGATTTATTAGTAATTATTATGTAACCTCTCAAGTGATAACCGACCTGGCTTAAATGGCCATTATTTGAGTTGTAAAAGAAATTAATAATTGAATTGCCAAAGGTTATTGCATTAATCAACAAAGGGGGTGTTCACAACCTTCATATTCCTTACCTCAAAACCCTTTGGTACTCTTTCATAATTGACTCATTCCATTCGGAGACATCAGCAAATAGCCACCACCATCGGTTTGCCTACGATTAACATCGTCACCTCCCTCTCTCTTTCCGTTATACCATAGTCGCAAAGCCACCCCGCCGCACACCGGTTTGAATCGTAATCAGTTGTCGCCAACCAGCCGCAACCCGGTTTGTCTCCGTCAACACATCATCAACTATACTAAGTTATCGAGCGAACGGTGGTAAAAAGAACAATTTCCAGATTTGCCTTTGTGAACATGGGTGATTCTTAGTTTAGTATGAACTAATCTGAAGTTGTTCTATTTATAGGGTAAAGGAGAAAATGGGAAACAACCATGGCAAGGGGTATGTATACATTTTATCCCTTTTTTCCTTTTGTAGAATAGATTCTATGAACACTTGATAGTTATGGTATAGGATAAAAACATTTCAAACATGATCATTGTCGTTGTTAGGATTTTTATATACTATTTGGCAACTTTTGATGGCAGGTGAGGGAAAGATGTCAAAGCGAGTGGAAAGTGTTTCTAATATGGAATGGGTTGATAGTGTAAAGGTTGTATTTCTATTCAAACATTTAGATTATAGTTCTACAAGTGTCCAGGTATTTTCAATTTTCTTTATTCAGGTTTCATGTTCCTTTGTTATTATGTTCTTTTTTAGGTCATGAAAACGAGAATTCAGGTGTTAAATTTGGGAGGCTTCAAGCCAGAGACATGCTCCAGCGTTTGTGGACAGGCCCGATATCTAATGCATCTGTTGATGTTGTACAAGGGAGCCATTCTGTTGAGGGTCGCAAGGTCCGGTGGGTTGGGTAACTTTTTCTCAACAAAGCTAATTCTTTGATGTTATTAGTTTGACCCGTTAAAGATAAAACATAACCAGAACTAACGCTACCATACGTTAACGGTTCAAAATATAATAAATATTGAAATAATTTCTACAAGGTATCACAATCGTTTGTATATTAGGGGAGATAGTTCATGGCAAATCCGTTTCAATGGCATTATTTGCTCCGTTAATAAGATCATGACATCATGTGTTCCGATCCTAATCGTCCATGTGTGGGTGGAATGACAACTTTTTTTCTAAATATGATATAAGGGCTAAAAAGTGGTTCATAATTATACAATGGGTCTCATTTGAACCTCCCTCGATATACCAAATCTTTCTGTGTTTTGCATTTAAACCTATAATAACATGCATTATACATATGCAGGTCTACCTGTCATTGTACACAGTCGTTACGTCTATGGCAGATCAGGTTACTAGCGGTACGACGGCTATAAACGTCCTCAATTTCTCCACGGTTTAGAGGCAACGTTTATTTTCCTTGATCTCTCTTTTGTAAAATTTTAAAATTCGAGTCAACACACTTTATTTTGCACGCAACTTCACTAGCTTACAACGAAGCTCTACTAAAGGGACGACTCTCGAGTTCAAGAGGTAGCATTGTTCGATCGACATTTTTAGTGGTAGTGGTCAGTAACTTTCTATAAAATATGCTTTTAATAAAGCATTTGTATTGTTTTATGTAATAGTAACTAAAATTATGAAAAATATAACGACATTTTATGAAATTAACTTTTTAACAAGACTTGTTACAATACAAGCTAATGTATTACATAGCAAAAAAACAATCTTCATCATAGAATAATATGGTGTTTGGATTTGCATTTTGATATATTTGGGGGTTCTCTTTCTTTTCATCAACAACATTTTATTTTATTCTAGCCTTTTGTCTTAGCTAAACTCCAGTTAGTTATCTGCACCGGAAGGATAGCGCGATGTTGTTTGTGCATGGTGGTGGTGAGGGTATGGTTAATGTGATTTTTTTGGGTCCGTGTAGACTTTAAATTTGATGACCAAACTTCATCTCACGTTAGGAACACATACATGTTCGTTAGTGCTAGAAGAATTTTTAAACACAGCTTCCAACAACCAAGCCAAAAACTTCGTGCGTAAAAAAACTAAAAAAAACCCGCAGCAACGCGCGGGCATTCCCACTAGTTTAGAATAATACATAAATTACTTTCTGTAGATGAAAATTTTAGTTATAACACCAGAGCCGATATACAAGATAAAATATATTGCAACAACATACATAAATTACTTTCTGTAGATGAAAATTTTAGTTATAACACCAGAGCCGATATCCAAGATAAAATATATTGCAACAACTATATTATTTCATATTTATTCCTCATATTGATTTCTATCAATTATAGAAAATCTCTAGTGTCTCTATTGCACATAAATGATATCAATAGTTCATATCATAATCATATATCTTATGCTTGTCTTATAATTAGTTCTTACGTTTACTAAATTAACCATAGTTTCAGTACACATATATCTAGTATATAGAATATTAAACTAGTTAGGTATAGTAAACATATTCAGAATAACTACACCATATTTATAATATCCTTAACCCTATTAGGTACATAGATCAATATTTAAACTATGTTTATTTTCATGATGCAATGCAGCCAACCAAGGTATAGTTGTGTCAAATCAGAAAATTACGTTATATACTTTACAATAAATAAATATAGATATAAACCTAATATTGTCGGTTGAGTAAATAAAATAGATAGTGTTGACCTCTAGGCATCAAATATAAACTTTTGTAAATGGGATATCATACAACTCAAATAGAGTTTATAACTAAAGCTCTATTTTTTTATACTTACCTATCTTATATATAGGTATCATAACTTAATCCGGTTAAAGCTTAGATACTAACCAAATATCTAATTCGCTAAAACCCGTGGCTCTGATACCAACCTGTCACACCCCGAATTTTTCGACACCCGGGCATGCGACCACTCGGTTGGTACCTGTTTTAATAAAACGCAGCGAAAAATAGCTATATTCATTTTTATTTATTTATATAACTTGGAAGTTTAGTAAAACATACGTTTATACATGGGGAATTAAATACCCCTTTTTCCATACAAAAAGTTTCATACATATGGTAATCAAACTTTCTGTCTAATGACAGTTTTATAAAATATTTTAGCCACATAATCAAAAGCAGCACCTGATCAAATTTCAAAACGTTACATTATAACAAAACATAGATACAAAATGGCCATGTCACGTATTTGATAGATTGATTAATACAAAAGGAGCTATAACAAAAGTTTTGAGTCATACCAGCTTCTTTCACAACATCTCCTTGTTCCAAGAATCAAGACTTCAAAGAATCAAGACTCTTTCACAACATCTCTTTAAATCTTCTATCTCCATGTTGCAAGAATGAAGACTCGACTTCAAAGATTCTGAAACGGTTTTCGCTTCTTCCAGAGCGAAGACGACTTCTTTGTTTTCACCCGCAAACTTTATAGATAGTATAGATACCAAACTTGACCCATCAATACGTCGACCTTTATTGGCATTAATAATAAAAAGAAATGCTTACAGCTAATCCTCGACAGTCGTTACCGACACAAACTGTTTTGTTTATAGCTTCTGCGACACCTTTTCCATCATCATAGAGCAATCTCCTGCAAAACAGGTTATTCATTTTTTTATATAAGCATACATACATATATATAGCTGTTAACTGTGAGTGCTAATGACATTATCAAGGAAAGATGTACCTATGAAGCATCAACTCCAATTCACTGTCAACAATGCTTGATCCACCAACGGATCTATCTACCAAAACCGAGAGCTCACTTTTTTCATCTTTTAGGTAAATTCCAAGATTGATCTGGAAAATAATTTAACTTACGTTGAACATGTGTAATCCAGCTCGAGTAACGTATGAAAATTAATCAAAAAGTTAAAAGAACGCACGGGATAATAGTTTCCTGCAATAGGTTGATTCACTTCAAGATCCAGTCTGCTCTATAGTCTCGAATCTGCCATTAGAAAATTCACTTAAATTATGATTTATGACCAAAAAATGTTTCTTCAAATTCATATGCTTAATGATATTCAATAATATGATAAAAAATGCATAAATTATATATTAAATATTTGATCAAATAGGAGTACTGCAGCATACCCGTTCAATGAAATCTCGACCGTTAGAATCAGTGTAAAATGTTTCGTTACTCTTTATGGTGGTTGAGATCTTGGTCGCAATCTCTTTCCCAACTCCATCACCAATAGGTATGGGACCCACCTGAAATTAATATTATTAGTGATATGCCGATAAACATGTTCACAAAAATAATAATAATAGTAACAAAGTATGTTGATCTTACAGTGAATTCGACTTCAGCATGTTCCTTATTTTTGTACACTCTAGTGATCTACCCAAGCATGAAAAGAAAACCTCAATATTAAAAATAAATTTATGTTTGATGGATTTTAAAAAAATATATATAATAAAAAGGATGTTAATCAAATCATTTAATACTTGGTAAATCCAGCTTTTTATTTTCTGGTGTACTTCATCATAGATTGGCCCCCTCAAAACTGTTATATTCTGTAATATCATTGAACATTATTAATCCGGCACTCGTTACATACATATCATACAACACGTTCATTCGAAGAAATTTTATACCTGCTTCTGCGAGCCAATAGGATATGTACCACTTGGACGGAAAATGTATGCTCCAGATGCCTAAAACAAAATAAAATAAACCCTTATGAGGGAGCTCATTTTTAACAAAAATAATAGTTATAATAAAGTTACCTGTAGCCCCGTCGTTCCATCAAACCTAGCATAAAAGCTATATGATTGCTTCAAAGAGGCATCAATCTTTCATGACACAACATCAGACATGTTAGATACACATTAGCAATTTAAACGATAATCGACTATTTCAAATATCAAGCATAACAAACAAATAATCAGATTACATGAAACTTTGTGACTACAACATGTTATTAGTGACAAGAAAATGAAAAATATCGAACGAAAAAAAATGAAAATGTACTTACTGCGCTTCGGCTACTAACATAATGAGAAAGCTTTCCTTCACTTCCAGAATATATTAACTCCAAGTTTCCTGTTCCTATTTCTATATCATCTTTTTGCGCTCACGTATGCGTGTAGACCTCTTCTTTAACAGGGGTTGAAGCTGCGCATAGTAATTTTTTTATCAATAAACGTTGTTCAACATTCAAATCAATTTATTTTAAACAAAAAATAGACATTATACCTGCTTTTTTGGTACTCGAAATGGTGTATGTGCTAAAACCCAAAGGCTGACATTTCCCAAATAAAAACTAATGTGAATCATGATTGTTCTGGAATAAAATAAGAATTCAACATCGCTTGAAATAACTGAAAAAGAAGACCATTTTATTTTAAGATTGAAATATACCAAGAGCCCTCTTAAGCCCTAAATTAGCAGGAAAAATTTGGAAATTTCAAACAAAAATTTGGCTAGTCGTTTTATCTAATACCATTAAAATCACCTTAACTACCAAAAGCATTCGATCCCCAACTATAAGGACACACCAAACATAAGGTGTAGGGTTTGATGAATTGAATATGCTCAGATTAGGGTTTGTGATTTGAAAAAACCTAAAAAAATTTTGTAAAACCTGGATTACCTGAACTATTTCTTCAATCAGAAAAAGCCCCAATAACAAAACCCTAATTCCTAAAATCCCCAATCACAAACAATCTAATAAACAAAAACAATAACAGTTACCAGGTCAAAAGGTTGAAACAAATCAGCTCCATAATCAGCGGATTAACCCAGTTGCGGCTGACCCTGTTGAACAACACCCATATCAGTATCATGTTCTTCAAGACCCTAAATTACATTTGCCTCCAATTAAGACAGATCTATGTAATGAACTAAACAACCATAATCAAGTGTAATCGCCAATCTAAGTGAACATTCTTCTGTTTATGCATAAAACAATATTGTCTCTTGAACACAATAAAAACAAATTAATAATCACAACCTTCTACATTTATACACACACATAAACGAATAACTCAAACCAAATTAATCAGAAAAAGCCCCAATAACAAAACCCTAATTCCTAAAATCCACAATCACAAACAATCTAATAAACAAAAACAATAACAGTTACCAGGTCAAAAGGTTGAAACAAATCAGCTCCATAATCAGCGGATTAACCCAGTTGCGGCTGACCCTGTTGAACCACACCCATATCAATAAGTAAAGATTAAAAAAACCGAAGGTGTTAGGGAAGACGAAGGTTTTTCTGCAACGATTTTCTAGAGAGAGAAATTAGCATAGATTAGAGGATTTCATAATTTCGAACCTGTTGATTAAGATGATTGTAATCGCCGGAGACAGGGTTGAAGATGGATTGAAGGTTGTCGCACAGGTCGATTGAGATCTGGAGGAGGCGATTCAATTGAAGATGGAATTTAGGGTTAGAAATCGCCAGATGGAAGACGGAAAATTGTGGATCTGATGTTTGTGATGAGATTGGGCGGGATGCATAATACATATCCCAATGTCTTTTTAAAATTCAAATTACCCCCCTTTAATTATGTACAATATATTATTTATATTAATATAGATTACAAAATACAAAAAGGAATTATGACATCAGCACTGACACTTGGCATATCTTAGGAGTTGACACTAAGGCAGATTTACATCAGCCCATTTTCTCTTATTATAGATAGTATAGATTTCATTTATTATATTTTAGTATATTTATTATTATCATGTCATTAGGTACAATTATATGTTATCATTATATTATTATTATCATTACGTATGTAGTAATAATAATATAAGTAATTTTGTAAATTATTATTATAATAACATTATTAATTTAATTAAAATCTTGTTTTTCTTTTATAACTTTTTAAAATACAATGTTTTACATAGTTATTAGTATGGCGTTGAAACCTACTCATTTTTCTGTACGTTTCAATCTAAGTTTAAATAAAAATGCAGCACAGCTAAACATAATATATTTTATTACTATTATTAGTACATGCTCTTCTATCTACTAATATTTCTAATGGTTATCTTACTTGTTACCTATTCGTTTAATAATATAAGTTTCAAATATTTTATTTTAGTGCATAAAACAGAAATGTTACAAAAGTAAACAAATTACACACACACACACACACACACACACACACACACATATATATATATATATTATTCTATGTTCCATTCATCCAATACTGCATCTCGTGCTCGTCATATTTCCAGACAAGTTTCTCTCCTATTTGACGGATCCTATTACCCTCTTCAACTAAATTTTCACCATACTGGCCGAGTTCCTGCACATATTCGTGTGCCATTGGTGGTATAGGGGCTGGTAATGGGTTAAGGTAATGTGGTATGGGTTCTTCGTAAGGGTCTGAGTTGTTTAACAATTCCTGAAAGGAACGGTGGGCGTCCCACCACGGGTCATAGTCTCTAGGGATTGGTGTGGGAATTCTAGGGATCTCATTGGGGTCGAATGCTGGTATCGGGAATTGGTTTTCCTGGTTTGGTTTTAACTCCATTTGTTGATCGGTGAATAAGGGTAGAAGTTTGGGTTCAGCTACTTGGTTCAGATTTAGGTTTGTTGCTATATCTGCTAACATATGGAAATCTGCTAACTGCCTATCAATTTCCTCCTCCCATAATGGTCTATTAACTTCCTGTGTTTGGGCATTCATTTCTCTATTGGCTCTTGCAATCGCTCTCTGTTGTTGAAGTTTCTTCATTCTTTTCCTTCTCTCATGCGCTCCCCTACTAAACCATCCTCTCTTTTTAGGAGGGAACGGTTGTGCCTTAACGATAAAGATTCCTTCCTCAGTATCAGCTGAGTATCCTGAGGGAGTTGGCTGGGATGAGGTTCCTTCATCTTTTGGGGAACTAGCTAATTGATGATAAGCGTCAGATGTACCTTGCCCACTTATACTGTAAACTAACAAATTGTCAAATAACACAAAATAATAATATACATATTTACACAGAATCACATAAATTATTTCCTAACATAATTGGTTAAAATTTAGGTATTGGCAAAACACCTAAATGGCTTAAACCAGTGGCTGTAGCTCTGATACCACCTTCTGTCGCAGCCCCCGACCCCTGCCCCGAGAGTGGGCGGCCACGATACGCATGCACGCAGAGCGGGTGGTATCAGTGTTTATTAATTTGGCAGCGGAATTTAAACATCAGGACTGTAGTTAGGAAATATTTATCAGAGTTTAAAACACCAAACTTTTATAATAAATCCAAGTTTCATATATAATACAATTTTAGGGATAAACCCTAATTATTGAAAACATAAACTCCATTTTATTTAGATAACTTTTATAACCACTTCTTTAAGCTTTCAGTGCTCTGCAGCTGGCTTCTATTGGCTTCACACTAAGTTACCTGAAACGCGTCTTAAAAAGATTTTATCAGCAAGAAATACTGGCGAGTACATTCCAATTTGTAAAACATCAGTTGTTACTACATTACAGTATTAAGGGTGATTACAATGTTTATATCTACCCAATTACTCGTTCAGTACGTGTCACTCGACGAATCTGTGACTTTGGTCATATCACACATTGGATACCCATGCCCAATTGTGAAGGTTATCAAGTACTGTATACAAACCCCATAATACTGGTAGCAATTGTAGATTACAAAGACTTAATCACTGTAATTGTAATTGATAAACATTTATGGTTTTGGAAAAACATTTGAAGTAAAGGGTCACAAACTGTGAGAAAAGGAGAATGACTCACATTGTAGACTTAGATAATACTATAGCTTCCTGTTGGTATTCCTGATTGTTATCTATTAAAAATTAAACAATGCACACGTGTTAGTAAGATAACCCAAATCACATTAGCCATACAACACGAGATAAAACTCCAACGAACTGAGTCAGGCAGAGCCTTGACCTGCGTTACGGAGCCCAAGATCAATCGGGTAGGGTAACAAATACGTGATAGGGTTATAATACTTACAACGAGGCAGAGCTTCGCTTTTTAGGGGGTATTATTCCTGAGTATATTTGCACTATATGTCAGAGAGAAGAAAAGAATTTTGAACGAGAACAAATGAGGCATGCGCCTCCTTTTATAGGCTGGATTTAAGGCGGCTCGCGGCCCGCGACCCACCTGGGTCAGCCCTTCACGACCCGCGAGACCCTAGACTAGGGTTGTAGCTTTGGCGAATCAACACACTAGCTTTAACACGTATGGGGACACGTGGCGCAAGGCAGTTTCGCCTGGTGTTACTCGGTCGTGCCCCGCGAATAGGTCTCCTGACTGTGTCACGGCCCATGAGGGACCTTTATATTTGTTTTTATTTGATTTTTGTGAATATTAAAGTTATTTAGGGACTTAATGAGTATACGAGTTTGAATTAGGGCGTTTAGGGTGTTTTAGGTGGGTTGTTATAATTCAACCGCGATGAGTGGCTAATCTCCTAGTGGTGTCCTCCAGGTGGAGGATTCTTGAAAGTAGACTAAGTTATGTGTTTTTGATTGTGTTGAACTTGGTAGTCTAAGCATTCGATGCTTTTTACCATTGGATTTGATTGATTGATTGTAAACGATTGGATTTGCTTTAACCTTAATTTTGATTCATTCAATTCCCGAGAATTCTAATACTTGGGATATATTTGATAGGGGTTAGGGTTGGTAATTCAATTGATAATTCATATTACAACCTTTCATTGTTTTGCAATAAAAGTAAGTAATCTTTGGATAATCACAATCAATTAACCAAATTATGCAATCTTGTCTATGTGATTATAATAGTCAAACACCTAACAGAAGTTTATTTTGAATCTAAAATTCGGAGGAACCATTGTTTTATCCCATTATTTACAACTCAATTTTAGTAATTCATTAGTTAAATCAAACAACCATCAACCGAGTTTATATTTTTGCAAGCAGTTAATCAGTACGTAATTCATAACACTTTCCACTAGACTCCTCTAGATTCGATACCCTGCTTACCCAAGCTACCTAGGTTAATTAGGTTTTTGTATGACCCGTTCGACAGTCATCAAAATGGTGCCATTGCCAGGGAGTCGTGTGCAAAGTGTTTGTGTTAAGGGTTTTAGAAAAATAATTAAAAAATCGAAAATAGTGTTTTATCTTTTCTTGTTTAGAATTACGTGTGGTTTTTCGTTTGTGCTTGTGTAGGTGACTTTGTTCGTGTATGCATCATACTCGGAAATCCGGAAAGTCTTCACCGCTTGTCTTTGAGCAGGAAATTGAAAGAACAGTTCGGCAAACACGAGTTTTGCACCGAGAAAATAAACTACTGCAATCTCCAACACTGACATCTGAACCAATGGAGAATTCAGCGAATCTAGAGAAGCAAACCACTTCACAAACCCAATTCTCACCAACGCCCACTCAACCTTCACCTAACACCACTATACCATCTGAACCGCCACCACAATCAACCCAACCAACTACTACTAAAGTTCCACCAATGCCACTGCCACCGTTTCCAAATTTAGACAACCTTCCACCATTTTCCAACCGGTCATCATCTTCTCAATACCCATCATTCATGCAAGCATCTACTGCTCAATAATATTCATCATATGTGAGGATAGTATCCGATGAAAACATCATCCCACCTAACCAAAATCAACCAGTTAACAAATCAACCTCAATTCCTCTACAAGATCAGCCTTCACATTATCAAGCACCTCAACAACAATAGTTCTCAGTCAGAACTTCTATCTTTGATCAAAGGCATGACTCCGGGGAATTTGGAGATAGATATGAAGAATTTGATAATTGTGTGGGGAATTGAAGTGATCGGCAGGTGTTGAATATGGGGAATGTTGAAGGGTATAATATAGGGTTTAGGTTCACTGAACGGGAAACTCAGGGAGCAACCGGGTGTCAACAATACGGTTATCAAACCAGCCCAGTTAATCAGCAATATGGGAATGCAAGACCGATGAACATCCCAATGCCACCACTAGTTTTGCAAATACCGGCACAGCAGATACCTGCTCCGCAAAGGCCACTTCCGAGAAACCAAGTTCCATTGGTCAATCAACCTGAGGGAATACCGAGAAGATATGATCGCAGACCAGTACAGGGGATTGAAAGTCATTTTAAACCCGCGATTGCTAACAACCCATCACCGGTTGTGATTCCTCAACTACGAGGTTGGTCATTCGAAGTGCGAGAACAATCCATTCAAATCTTACCCAAGTATCATGGTTTGGCCACAGAAGAACCGTATCTACACATTACTACTTATGATGCCCGTTGTAGCACTATAGGGGTCAAGGTTTCACACCGGATGATGTGCAATTGGTACTCTTCCAATTCACACTTGAAGATGAGGCACAACAATGGTTCCATTCATTACCATTCGTCTCGATCTTTACATGGCCTGATATGCAGCAATTGTTTTTGGATGAATTCTATATGCCGCAGAGGACAAGTGATGCTCATAGAGACATTATGATCTTCCAACAATAATCTGGTGAGTTATTTCACGAAGCTTTCAACTGTATTAAGATGTTGTTGAAGAATTGCCCACACCACGGTATACAAATGTTGGAACTACTTAATGCCTTTATGAGGGTCTAACACCGGAGGACGCACAGGATCTGAGTTCAATATCAAATGATACGTTTGGTACAAATAACGAGAATGTTGATTGGGATTATTTAGAGAAAATGGCAAGTACTTCGAAGCGAAAGGCTCAATCTTCAAGAAGAGGTAGGCACGCGTGTAACACCCCGAAAACGGGTTTGGTAATCAAACCCTGTTAAATACTACAAGACGGGTAAAGTACCGTCAGTGGTAAAAGTAGCTCGGTGAATATTAGGATTAAAATAAATAATCCTAATATTAATTAAAAAGTGGATAAGAACTTTCAAGAAATAAAAACAAGGCATATAAAAGGCCCGAGTTAACGGGACTTAAAATAAAACGGGTCCCAAACTCATTAAGTTAACTCAGAATAATTGACCTAGTTGGTAATATGTGATTAAGTGATAAATAATGAATTATAGCCTACTTGGTAACAAACCAAAACAAGAGGGGCTAAAGGTGGGTAATTAGGAAAGTGTTTTAATTAAACATTTATAAAAAAAAATAACAAAACACACACACAGGAGGTGTGTTCGATCGACCAGAGCCAGAGAAAAAGGGGATGAACCCTAATTCAACAAAACCTTCAAATTGGAGGATCAAACAAAGGCCAAATTCAGATTGGAATTTATATAAACGATCACCAAGTCAAGAGGATCGTAAGGTATGTCGAATTTTTGATATTCATGAAGTTGTGAAAATTAGTTAACTTGGCATGATGCGATCTATGTATGAATCGTAGAGGCAATGGCCGAATTAATGAAGTGTGATTGCTTAGGAACAAACCCTAAGTAGAAATATGAAGTAAATTCAGAATTTTTGATTCTAAATTCATGTATGTGATATTTTTAGGGTTTTGATTGCTAAAACTAGTGTTATGATGTCATGAACATGCTTTAATTGATAGCTGAATTCAAACAGCTTCTGATCAGAATTTACAGCCGACTTGTATTGGCCGTAACATGGACAAAACTTGACAAAAAACATCTGTTTCTTGAGTCTAAAATGTAATTCCAGAAAATATCTTTAAAACCCCACTGGAATCGCATTTTTTTGATGAAAATTAAGCGTTCTATGAATTTTTTCGTATCGAAGGTTCAAGCTGCGTTTTCTGGCAGAATTTGTAGCCCATTACGAATGTCATAACTCAATTTAGGTATTTAGTTATGATCTCAAATATTTACTGTAGATAGTTTTAAGTGATTAACAAAATCGTCAATTGGAATTTCGTCAATCGGATTAACGTGGAATTTTAGATGATTTTTTCCGTTAGATGTAGTCAGAAGTTACGAATCTGATTGCAGCTTAGTAAATGAATTTTTACGAATTTTTTGTAAAGAGTTAGATTTTGAAATTTTAACACAAGTCCTAACCCTCCGAGAGATACGCCGCGTAAAAAAAATCATAATTTTTGAAGACTTGTAAATAGGTTAAACAAGTCACCAAAAACAGCCTATTTTTCAGTGATATGAAATGCCTGAATGAAATCGCGGTCTACTTGGTTGTGTGTAAAATTTGATTTCATTAAGAGTTCGGATGAAATATGCCTAAGGGAGTTCAATGAACCAAATGTGCATTTGAATATGTTGATAAGTCAATTGACTTTTAAAAAAGTCAAACCGACCAATGATTAGATCGAATGATAATTTTGATATGGTCGAATGATAAATTCGACATAAACCCGTAGGATGGAATAGTTGTAAACGATTATGACTAATCTAACCGTCTTACAAATTGTGATGATGATAGTTTGACTCTAGACAAGCTAGATGAAGACTTAGGAAAGAAGCGGGTCAAACGGATCGAGTACGCGGAAAAAGGACATAACCGGATGCAAGGTAAGTGAAACTTACACCTTTTGTAGAATATGTGTTTGTTCTAAAAGTTTCTTATACGATTAAGATGATATTCATGATATGGATCCGACACGAAACGATACGGGTCGGAGCATATCTAATGATGAAAAACCATGTTTTATGATAAAGAGGCAAAATGGTCATGAAGTGACATAAATAAAAATTGGTTTTCGAACAGCTATTTTATAAGTAAGCCTAAATGAGTAAAAAGGGGAAACGGTAATTTAGTCACGAACAAATAGGTAAAAGTTGAAATATAAAACAACACTAAGCGACATAAGTCATGTCGAGCTAAATGCATAAGAAAAAGGGTTTAAGAGATATAGCTAAAGAGGTGAGAAATCTGAATTTAGTTATTTAATGAAATGGTAAATAGATACCATTCCAATATAAGCGCAAAGTGATTAAATTGTTTAGACCAAACGGGTCAAATGGTAATGTAGATACCATTTGACAAATAATGACTAATAAGTGCTTGTCGAGTCTTATGTGGACAGGATAAAATGGTTATGATTTAGCGGTGCTATGAATTAGCATATTATGGACGCAAGGTATTAAACGGGTCAATATGTTGATCCGAGCCAGGTACGCATATTTTGTATTGTAGTTAGAAACGATATCGTGGTCAATTATTGGCGAAAGCTCTTCGTCGCAAAATGAAGGATTTAAAATTGACCAAAAAGTCATTGAGGGGTAAATAGGTTAAAACAACCTTTAAGAGTTGTTTAGAAATAAGCGTTTCGTTTAATTGAGTCCTTGGGATATGTATAAAATGGAGATAGGGTGTAAGCTAAAATAAGCGTGAATTAAGCTTAAAAGTGTTAAATACCCTGTAACAGGTCAAAATGAGTAGATATGCAAAACGGGTTAAGATTTGCATAAGAACCCGTAATTTGAACCTTGAATATTAGAAAACTGATATAATGTGATTTGCATGGCATTTTGAAGTTTAGAGTTTGATCAAAACTAGAGCTAGGCAGGAAATGCAGGTCCAGTTACGGACCTGTTGGAAAAGAGCTTCCCCCGCGCCACGCGAGGGACCACCTGAAACCAGGCGCGACACGCGATAGGCGACAGGCGTCGCGACACGCAACAGGCGTCACGTCACGCGAAAGAACGAGTTGAGCCTCTCGCGTGGCGCGAGAGGCATAAATCTGAGAAATTATTTTTGTTTTATTTTTGATGCGATGTACATGTTTTAAGCTATTATTTAAGTATCGAAACTAACTTTTAGGTTGGTTTCGATCACAGGTTAATTTCAAGAGTTACCGGAGGACGATCAAGCTCAACGGAGAACCGAACACGAATAAGATAAAAGCTTCCACACGTCGTTTCGTCGTAACTTTTAAACGACGAACTCAATTATGTTATGTTGTATTATTTTAAAATTGTAAAGTTTAAACAAACCCGTATTTTTACAAAGTATATGTAGTCATAATTACATGTTGTTTGTCGTATACTTTACAAAAACCATTAAATAATGACAAGGGTGTTACAAGTTGGTAATCAGAGCTCATGGTTAAAGAATAAAGTGTGTTCAGTTCGAGGCTTGATCGCAAATTCGGTAAGTACATGTATGTTAATAGTTTAGTAGGATTAAAGTGTTGTGAACAACACATAGGGTATCGTGTAATACACGTTACACTAACGAAAATGATTAGTATAGTTAACGAAATCACGTGCAGTAAAAAGCCTTGTATTACAATACGTGCATTTATTAATGTTGAAATTACTAACTTTTGTAAATGTTTAGTTGAAGGATACTCCCATCTAAAGATGACGAGAGTTGAAAGAATTGTGGATATGACGGTTGAACGGTCCGAGGTATGACAAGCAGAGCATACTCATCAAGGACCTAAATCGCGCGACGATTGCGAACAAAGTTAACGGCAAGAGAAGCCCGTAAGGGCAAGCATTACCAGGTGCACGCTTTTAAATTTAATCGCATAAGTAGTAATATGTAACAAACACGTAGGGAAAGACGGTTGCATATATCTAATAAAACCTGAATAGGATATCTATTCAGGATAACGTTTCCAAGAGAAGTTTAATAGAAACATGTGCTATTCACGATGAGGAATAACAAAGAAATAATATGATTAGTTCATATGGAAACTTGGACGGGGGGTAATTATCCAAGTGGAAAACTCTCAATATAATGCTATTGAGAATAGTAGCGATCACATTAACGAATGTGATTATATAATAGTTCAATAGAAAAGAAAAACATTTTATATGTACAAAAGTAAAACTAGTAAAACTAATGATAGTTGTTTTGCAATTAAATAAAGTTTTACTAAAATGAAATCAGAGATATGAAATAAATAGGGGCGTTACTTACATGGGGTGTGATGTGAAAACTACAAAAAGGTCATGTGTATCATGTGTTGATCGCTTACTCTGGCCAAGTAAGTAGTGGCATATGATACCATGAACTTCTTGTAGCGGACACATTTACGTCCATGTAGTAAGGACGGGGTGAATGGGACTAATTTAAATGGTACCCAAATGAGTCAAACAAGTAAGATGTTTGATAGTAAACGTAAACGCAAGTCGGATGACAGGGAGCGTATTACGTTAGAATAACGAGCCCAAAAGAAGGGACAAATATTAAAGTAAATGAAAATACAAACCAACTAATGTGAATGCTAAGGCATAAGGGATAAAGTTTGACTATCATAAGTGATGAAATTCACACAGACAAGTTAAAGGGGTAGAATAAAAGAATAAAGGACATGACTAAATAAAAGCGATGGATTTCGCTATGACGATCAAATAAATTAAGATGATGTCTAAAACCATATAAGAATGGTTACTTGACGATGACTTCGGTAAAGATACCCGATGGACGGGTAGGATTGTGGGTGAATGCGTAAACCGAGAGACGGGAACGCGAAAAAGAAATTCAAAAGACTCGGAATATGAGTCATGACTAAAAGACGGTGAGAATTTGCAAACAAAAATTTTGATAACTATGTTAAACAATTTTAGAGTTGAACAGGTCGAATAAAGAACGAAGTTTAACGTTCATAAGTGATAAAACCTCACACGAATAAGTCAAACGAGACAAATACAGTATAAGAAATTGGTAGTACAAATAGGCGCAAACCGAATAATAGAAGCGCGAAATATTAATGAACCTATGTGATGGGTCGTAAAGGAATGTAGATAGGAAAAACGCAAACTAGCGAAACAAGAATGTTAAAAATATTAAGATAAAGAACCCGGGTAACGGGTTGTAAAGAAGTACAGGTAAGAACCGGATAACGGTGAGCGTAGAACAAACCGACGTGTAAATGACGTAAAGAGTCATAAAGTCGGAAGATTAGTCCAAGAGTAAACGAACGAAGCTTTAGACTACGGTCCAGGTCAACTAAAGTTCAAAAGCAAAAATAAACAATTCCAAACATAATAAGAGATGCTTTGAAGCTATATATGTATATATACATTTGAATATAGACATGGATAAAAGACGATCTACGGGATCATCATAACCTACGGGATTATAAATAGTGTTAAAGTCTACGGGACCAAAAAGACCTTCGGGTCGTAAATAGAAAGAAACGAATGGTTGGGGTTCTCACCTTAAAAAGGTGAAAATCTAGAGGAAAAGATTACGAGGCTAAGTAAAAGAACTTGCGGGTCACTTGGATAAAACGAGGAAAATTGGTTGTAACTCCCCGCGTAAAATAATAATGGGAGGTAAAGTTAGTATAAAAGCGATGAGTTTCGCTAAGTTAATCGAATGGGTTAAAGTGAAGAATTTCACTAAAACATTTAAACGGGCAAAATCGTCAAAAGAATCCACAAAAATTTAAATTGTGTTACGCCACAAAAAGGGCGAAGTCATTACCGAAATGACAACAGAAGGGGATAAACCTGTTAATAGACTGATGAGACTAAGTGGTCAAATGACAACTCGGTCAATAAAGATAAAGGATATAAGCTGAAGGTAACGACCCGCGAGGCCTTACACATGAAAGACGTACGCGTCAATATAAATGAAAACGTTAGATCGAAAGGAACGAATGAATGTCTTGAAAATGAAACTACGTTCGTTTAGTCTAAATTAAAAGAATTATGTAAATAAGGTTTCGGGGACGAAACCTCTTTAAGGGGGGTAGACTTGTAACACCCCAAAAACGGGTTTGGTAATCAAACCCTGTTAAATACTACAAGACGGGTAAAGTACCGTTAGTGGTAAAAGTAGCCCGGTGAATATTAGGATTTAAATAAATAAACCTAATATTAATTAAAAAGTGGATAAGAACTTTCAAGAAATAAAAACAAGGCATATAAAAGGCCCGAGTTAACGGGACTTAAAATAAAACGGGTCCCAAACTCATTAAGTTAACTCGGAATAATTGACCTAGTTGGTAATATGTGATTAAGTGATAAATAATGAATTATAGCCTACTTGGTAACAAACCAAAACCATAGGGGCTAAAGGTGGGTAATTAGGAAAGTGTTTTAATTAAAAATTAAAAAAATAAATAAAAAAACACACACACATGAGGTATGTTCGATCGACCAGAGCCAGAGAAAAAGGGGATGAACCCTAATTCAACAAAACCTTCAAATTGGAGGATCAAACGAAAGCCAAATTCAGATTGGAATATATATAAACGATCACCAAGTCAAGAGGATCGTAAGGTATGTCGAATTTTTGACATTCATGAAGTTGTGGAAATTAGTTAACTTTGCATGATGCGATCTATGTATGAATCGTAGAGGCTATGGCCGAATTAATGAAGTCTGTTTGCTTAGGAACAAACCCTAAGTAGAAATATGAAGTAAATTCAGAATTGTTGATGCTAAATTCATGTATGTTATGTTTTTAGGGTTTTGATTGCTAAAACTAGTGTTATGATGTTATGAACATGCTTTAATTGAAAGCTGAATTCAAACAGCTTCTGATCAGAATTTACAGCCGACTTGTATTGGCTGTAACATGGACAAAAACCTGACAAAAACATGTGTTTCTTGAGTCTAAAATGCAATTCCAGGAAATATCTTTAAAACCCCACTGGAATCGCATTTTTTCGACAAAAATTGTGCATTTTATGAATTTTTCCGTATCGAAGGTTCAAGCTGCGTTTTCTGGCAGAATTTGCAGCCCATTACGAATGTCATAACTCAATTTAGGAATTTAGTTATGATCTCAAATTTTTACTGTAGATAGTTTAAGTGATTAACAAAATCGCCAATTGGAATTTCATCAATCGGATAAACGAGGAATTTTAGATGAATTTTTCCGTAAGCTGCAGTCAGAAGTAACGAATCTGATTGCAGCTTAGTAAATGAACTTTTATGAATTTTTGGTAAAGAGTTAGATCTTGAAATTTTAACACAAGGCCTATCCCTCCGAGAGGTACGCCACATAAAAAAATCATAATTTTTGAAGACTTGTAAACAGGTTAAACAAGTCACCAAAAACAGCCAATTTTTCAGTGATATGAAATGCCTAAATGAAATCGAGGTCTACTTGGTTGTGTGTAAAATTTGATTTCATTAAGAGTTCGGATGAAATATGCCTAAGTGATTTCAATGAACCAAATGTGCATTTGAATATGTTGATAAGTCAATTGACTTTTAAAAAGTCAAACCGACCAATGATTAGATCGAATGATAATTTTGATATGGTCGAATGATAAATTCGACATAAAACCCGTAGGAAGGAATAGTCGTAAACGATTATGACTAATCTAACCGTCTTACGAATTGTGATGATGATAGTTTGACTCTAGACAAGCTAGATGAAGACTTGGGAAAGAAGCGGGTCAAACGGATCGAGTACGCGGAAAAAGGACATAACCGGATGCAAGGTAAGTGAAACTTACACTTTTTGTAGAATATGTGTTTGTTCTAAAAGTTTCTTATACGATTAAGATGATATTCATAATATGGCTCCGACACGAAACGATACGGGTCGGAGCATATCTAATGATGAAAAACCATGTTTTATGATATTCATGATATGGCTCCGACACAAAATGGTCATGAAGTGACATAAATAAAAATGGGTTTTCGAACGGCTATTTTATAAGTAAGCCTAAACGAGTAAAAAGGGGAAACGGTGATTTAGTCACGAACAAATAGGTAAAAGTTGAAATATAAAACAACACTAAGCGACATAAGTCATGTCCGGCTAAATGCGTAAGAAAAAGGGTTTAAGAGACATAGCTAAAGGGGTGAGAAATCTGAATTTAGTTATTTAATGAAATGGTAAATAGATACCATTCCAATATAAGCATAAAGTGTTTAAATCGTTTAGACCAAACGGGTCAAATGGTAATGTAGATACCATTTGACAAATAATGACTAATAAGTGCTTGTCGAGTCTTATGTGCACAGGATAAAATGGTTATGATTTAGCGGTGCTATGAATTAGCATATTATGGACGCAAGGTATTAAACGGGTCAATATATTGATCCGAGCCAGGTACGCATATTTTGTATTGTAGTTCGAAACGATATCGTGATCAATTATTGGCGAAAGCTCTTCGTCACAAAATGAAGGATTTAAAATTGACCAAAAAGTCATTGAGGGGTAAATATGGAAAAACAACCTTTAAGAGTTGTTTAGAAATAAGCGTTTCGTTTAATTGAGTACTTGGGATATGTATAAAATGGAGATAGGGTGTACGCTAAAAGAAGCGTGAATTAAGCTTAAAGGTGTTAAATACCCCGTAACAGGTCAAAATGAGTAGATATGCTAAACGTGTCACACCCCGATTTCCACGTGTCACCGGTGGGCCAGGTGGGGGATTATCGTGACGTGGTTGGCAACATAATAGTCAAACAACACAATATTTAATATGCACAGCGTAAGCAATTTAAAAGATATAATACAACCGAATTTAATATTGTAATATCAAATGTCACAATATTCGGATGTTTATCCACAGAAGGATCGAAAACAAAATGGAAACAATAGTTCAACAGACTTCAGGCATCTTAAGCTTGCGAGACTCTTTATTGATGCTAAGGAGACAATCCAGCCAATTACGTTTAGTACCTGCATTTAATCTTTTTGGGAAAATACGTCATTTTACACTGGTAAATACAATCAACTGACTCATTTTAGAAAATTATTTAAAATTGGTTTGGATGCACATGGCATAAACATTTTTATAACTTGATTAAAATGCACAGAGGCAAGATTAATCTTTTTAACCTGGGAGAATTATTTAATATTATAATCTTGTGAACGAATTACATGTTACTTGTGCGTTCAGTAGCCCGGATCTTGTCCGGGTTAAAGATCAATAGACACACCACATTATTCTTTTGTGCACTGACGGGTGTACGCCTACACCCCGCGCTTAAGTCGTGGCCATTTCGTAAAATGATGCCAGGGATATCCAAGACATGGTCATTAACCCCCCAAAGGCTTTAAGTAAACAAGACTGTTTAAAAGAGCCGATCAAATTATTCAATTAACCACCCAACGATGGAAGATTTGATGCCCGATCAAGCGGTATGCTATATACCGTAACCCAAGCCCGTATAGGGAAAATAAGTTAAAAGTATTTACCTGAGCAATGTAATAATCACAATAAGCAAAATGCAAGTAGCTTTTACTGGTCCTCCTAATCTGGAACGAAGGTTTTATAATAACCTATTAGAATCCTAACGGGTCTTTAATTAAGCTTAAGCTTAGACCGGTTAGTTTCAAAGATACGGTTCGTACGCATGATTAAGCGAAGACTGGATAAAATGTGATTTAGACCCGACAAGTTTTAAGACTTGCTTAATATGGGTATTTCATACACATTCTGGATTTTGAGATAAAACCGATAAGGTTTGACCCGTTTCGGCTAATTTATGTAAACATGTTACATAAACCGAACCGAACGCGTAATAAGCGTGACGGGTATTCATGAGAGCCATATACAGGTTTCCTAAGTTAATTATGTCTCAAATATGTTGTGACATCAGTAAGATGTCTTTCATTATGCCCGAAACGTATTTAAACACAAACTAGGCCCCGTAGGGGTAGTTTGGTCATTTAAAAGTTTATAAAAGGGTTTAAGTAACAACCTGAGTTACAGGTCTGATGTAATCAGCAAATATACTCGATTTACTATGTTATATCAGTAGGATAAAGTATATATGTGAAATTTATCAATTATAACCAAACTATGCACCGTAAGGGCATTTTGGTAATTTCACATAAGCCGAAAAGCTCAAAACTGAAGTCTGAGTTAATCAACTTTTGCTTACTATTAAAATATCATAATTTACCTCAAATATCAGTAGGTATCAACCTTAGTATGTTTAAAATAGTTCTAGTACATACTATGCGCTAAAAACGCTTAATTAGGCGATTAGAAGCCGTTTCCGGGTTCTATATAGAAATCTGATATTTTTATATTTCCAGTAGGTTTAAAATAATTCATTTATCATGTCTAATCAGTAGCAAAACGTTTGGAGTCGTTTAGATATGTAAAACTCATTTTATGGCCCGTAAGGGCAAAACCGACATTTACCGGATTAAGCCTACGACTATGAGTTATGCTCAGCCTAAAATTAATTAAAAATCTTTAAAATTCCCAAAATAATATATTACATCAGTGGGTAAAGATTTTGATATCAACAAGTAGGCTTAACTAGGCTATACGCTAATTACGCCATTTTATTAACATAAAGCCTTCAATTTGCGCTAATGAGCATAACTCTCAATCTACACTTCAAACTGATGTCAAACTTTGCATACAAGTTTATATATATTAGTAATTAAAGTTTCTACTCTTTTACATTTCCAAAAATCACGTTTTAAGGTAATAAGGGCATAATGGTCAACATATGAGCAATTAACGGAATCATGCATATTAATTGGTTAACTAATGAACCATGGTGTATAATCACAGAGGGTTGTACTAGCATGTTACCTGGTCCAAATAAAGCTCTAAGGAATTTCTAAAACATGCTTAAGCGGGTCAGAACTGAAAGTCAAAGTGAAAGTCAAACTATGTGACTTTCGGTTCCGAACCGGGTCTTTACAGAAAATTGTCGGGTTGAACATGTTTAGACATGTTCTTACACTAATTACCAAGTTATGATAATGATCAAACAGGTTGTATGTGTTCTATATAGCTAATCATGCATAAATTAGAATTTAAGCTTCATGTTGACTTTTTAATTACAAGTTTGACCCGACTTTTGACCTAGTTAGAGTGGTAATCAGGGGGAACCCTTTTAAGGGTTTATTACCCACATAATTACCTACTTATAACTACTTTTAATTCGAGATTTGACTGAGCCATTATTAATTAATCTCGAAGTCAAACCGTAATTACGACGGTTTGACTTTTAGCTAAATAACTAAGCTAAACTCAGTTAAAGAAAGGATTAGCAACTTACTGAAGTCCTAAGCTTGATTAGTGATCACTTGGAAGAAGACTTGAGCTCCAGGAATGATCAGAAAGCCTGAAGGAAGGTGTGAAGAATGTTTGTAAGTTCATGGCCCTTTTATAGTGAAATTTTCACCATAGATTGTTGACACATGGTTCTACCACTGACCATAAACCATCAACACATGTCCCTAAGTGTTTAGGGGGTGCCTAGGGGCCAAGAAAGATGAGGAAATTCGGTTAAAGTCGCGCATAAAGGCTATGGCAGACAACAGCCAAGAAATTCGGAGCTGGGAGTCCCTCGCGTGGCGCGAGGGCTCCTCGCGTGGCGCGACGGGTCGTCTGCAGAAAATCTGAATTTTTGATTTATTTCATTTTGATCCTTGGCTCTTCAATCTTCGTTTAGACACTTGTTTCTTGCATTATGAACCCTCATAATTGATTTATAAGGGCTTTAAAACATATACCCACTTTGTTAAGTCCCCGGTTAACTTTATTGTTACCCGAAAAGTCCTAACTTTCAACGTTAACGCTTTAACCCTTCGCACACGAATTTGATCATAACTTTCTCATACGATTACGAAATTTTATGAAATTTATATCGTGCATTCTAGTGATCATAATTAATAGTTACAAAGCTTTGGGTTTGTCAAAAGGTCACTCAGAGGTATAACTTAAACATGTTGACATATTTAACCCCTGTAGTTTGTAATCTCTCACTTTTAGCTTCGCATGATCCATGATTTATTCGTTTGACGTTATAAACATCATGTAGGGTTAATGTACAATATATTTATTCACTGTTGACACTTAATACGTATATTCACATACTTTCCATGTTTGTCAACTTTAGTCCTTTCATAATATTCTTTCACACGTTTAAACATATGACACGTGTCTACACATTATAGGACGTGAATTTTTGAGGTGTTACATCCTCACCCCCTTAAAATAAATCTCGACCCGATATTTACTGAAATAAGTAAGGGTACTTTTCTTTCATCGTGGATTCAACTTCCCACGTGTATTCGGGACCTCTACGGGCATCCCATTTGACCTTTACAATAGGTACATGCTTCCTACGAAGCTTCTTTACCTGTCGATCTTCAATCGACAAAGGTTTTTCCACAAATTTCAAGCTCTCGTCTATATGCACATATGTGTGTGGTATAACCAATGTTTCGTCAGCGAAACACTTTTTCAGATTGCAGATGTGGAACACATTGTGAATTCCACTGAGCTCTTCTGGTAAGTTTAGTTTATAGTCAACTGACCCGACACGTTCGATAACCTCGAATGGTCCTATGTATCTCGGGCTTAGCTTGCCTTTCTCACCAAATCGCATCACCCCCTTCCAGGGTGATACTTTAAGCAATACTTTGTCACCTACTTCGAAGTGAAAAGCTTTACGCTTTGGATCAGCGTAACTCTTCTGCCTATCTCGGGAAGCTTTGAGACGGTCACGAATCTGGACTACCTTGTCCGTCGTTTCAAAGACTATCTCTGGTCCTGATAATTGGACGTCTCCAACTTCTGCCCAACAAATGGGCGATCTACACTTTCTACCGTACAATGCCTCGAAAGGCGCAGCCTTGATGCTGGTATGGTAGCTATTGTTGTAGGAGAATTCGACTAATGGTAGGTGATTATCCCAACTACCACCCAAGTCAATCGCATATGCACGTAGCATGTCTTCCAACGTTTGAATAGTACGCTCACTCTGACCGTCTGTCTGAGGATGGTAAGCCGTACTGAAATTCAAACGTGTGCCCAAAGATTGTTGGAAGCTTTTCCAAAAATGGGACGTGTATCTAGTATCTCTGTCAGAGATAATAGACACAGGTATGCCATGTAAAGCTACAATCTTATCCACGTATAACTGGGCTAACATATCGGAGCTATAAGTCTCCTTGATGGGTAAGAAATGTGCTGACTTAGTCAGTCTATCAACTATAACCCATATTGTATCATTGCCTTTCCTTGTCTTTGGCAACTTGGTGATGAAATCCATCGTCACCATTTCCCACTTCCACGTAGGAAGTTCAGGCTGTTGTAGCAAACCTGACGGCTTTTGATGTTCTGCCTTGACTTGAGCACATGTCAAGCATTTTGCCACATAGGCGGCTACAGACTTTTTCATGCCTATCCACCAATAATTTGCCCTTAAATCCTGGTACATTTTATCCGCTCCAGGATGAACGGAGTATTTGGAACTATGGGCTTCCTGGAGGATGACATCTCGAAGTCCTCCATAAATTGGAACCCATATTCGTCCATTTAATCTTAGAATTCCGTCCTTGCCAAGAGTTAACTGCTCCTCAGTTACCCCTAGCTTTTCATTAGGATAGTTAGCTTCCAACACAGCTTCGTTCTGTGCAGCTAACAACCTTTCAATCAAATTATTCTTTACTTCAATGCTTTTGGCATTGATTCGGATGGGTTTCACCCTTTCCTTTCGGCTCAAGGCATCAGCGACTACATTTGCCTTGCCGGGATGATATCTGATTTCACAATCATAATCGTTTACAGTCTCCATCCAACGGCGTTGCCTCATGTTTAAGTCTTTCTGATTAAACAGATGCTGGAGGCTCTTGTGATCAGAATGGATCACACATTTGATTCCATATAAATAATGTCTCCACAGTTTTAGTGCAAATACAACGGCACCCAACTCCAAGTCATGGGTGGTGTAATTCTTTTCATGCACCTTTAACTGTCGTGATGCATAGGCAATAACCTTGCCTTTCTGCATAAGCACACACCCCATCCCGGTGTGTGATGCATAACAATAGACAACAAATTCTTCGATTCCATCAGGCAATGTCAACACAGGAGCATTGCTCAACTTCTTCTTGAGAATATCGAAAGCTTCTTGCTGCTTAGGCCCCCAGTCAAACTTAATCTTCTTCTTAGTTAGAGAAGTTAGGGGCGCAGCAATCCTTGAAAAATTTTCAATGAATCGCCTGTAGTATCCTGCTAAGCCTAGGAAGCTACGAATCTCCGTAGGCGTCTTTGGCTCTTTCCAGTTCATAACAGCTTCAACTTTAGCGGGATCCACTTGGATACCACGCTCACTGACCACATGTCCAAGGAATTGGACTTCTCGAAGCCAAAACTCACACTTGGAAAATTTGGCGTAGAGTTTCTCGTGATGTAGAAGCTTGAGAATACAGCGAAGGTGTTTCTCGTGGTCAGCTTGGTTCTTTGAGTAGATGAGGATGTCGTCAATGAAAACGATGACGAATTTATCTAAGTGCGGCTTATAAACGTGATTCAGGAGATCCATGAACGCGGCTGGTGCATTAGTGAGCCCAAAAGGCATCACTAGGAACTCGTAATGACCATAACGAGTCCTAAATGCAGTTTTGTGCACGTCTTCATCTCTAACCTTCAATTGATGGTAGCCTGACCTCAAGTCAATCTTCAAGAAATAGCTTGCCCCTTGCAACTGATCGAACAAATCGTCGATCCTGGGCAAAGGATATCTATTCTTTATCGTGACCTTATTAAGCTCTTGATAGTCGATGCACAGACGCATCGATCCATCCTGCTTCTTGACAAACAAGACTGGCGCTCCCAAAGGAGACGAACTAGGTTTAATGAAACCTTTTGCCAGCAATTCGTCCAGTTGCGTCCTCAATTCCTTCATCTCTGTTGGCGCCAACCTATAAGGTGCTCTAGCAACAGGTGCGGCTCCAGGGATGATGTCGATTCTGAATTCCACTTGTCTATCTGGTGGCAAACCAGGTAGTTCTTCCGGAAACACTTCTGGGTATTCAGAAATGACAGGAATGTCTTCGATCTTCGGTTTAGGCTCATCAATAATCACTTGTGCCATGTAGATGACACAACCCTTCTTTAAACATTTTGAAGCCTTGAGCATAGTCACTTGCTCAGGTAGCCCATACTGGGTATCTCCCCGAATGGTAAGTGATTCACCAGACGGAGTCTTAATCACCACTTGCTTTCTGTTGCAGACAATTTGGGCCTGGTTATGAGATAACCAGTCCATACCCAAAACTACGTCAAAACCGGCCAACTTAAAGGGAAGTAGAGACAGAGGAAAAGAGTGGTTCTTAATGGATATAACACATTCATCTAACACAGTAGAGACGGTTTCTAGTGTGCCATCTGCTAACTCCACCTCATAATTCACATTTAAGGTTTTGACGGGTAATTTCAACAATTCACAAAACTTATTATCTACGAAAGACTTATCAGCGCCTGAATCAAACAGTACTCTTGCATATATATCATTTACAAGGAAAGTACCTGTTATCACATTGTCGTCTTGGACTGCTTCCTTTGCATCCATTCTAAAGACCCTAGCAATGGTCTTCTTGGCCTCTTCAGGCTTCTTTGCATATTTAGGGCAGTTGGTTTTTAATGTGCCCCTTCTCATTGCAACTGTAGCAAGTTGCATCTTTCAGTTTCTTGCATTCCAAGGTCTTATGTTCTGTTGATTTGCAAATCCCACAAGGCCTCGCCTGAGATTGAGATTTTGTGTCAAGTCTGCACTTTCCAAAGTGCGGCTTCTTGCAAATCTTGCATGTGGGCTTCTCACCAGACCGATGCCCATCTTTCCTTGACTCTGGCCCCTTTTTGTTATCACCGTTTCCACGGTGCTTCTTGCTCGACCTCTGTGAATCATTATCTTCACGTTTTCTCTTATCAGCATCTTTGTTCCTCAGCGATCTTTGTCGGACCGCGTCCAAAGTGAGGGACAGAGATATGTCAGCTACTGATATGAAAGTAGCTGGCCGGGAGGCCTTTACGCTTGCCTTTATCTCGGGGGCAAAACCACCGATAAAACGAGCTATCCTTTTTGGTTCCGGGGTCACCAGATATGGAACCAACCGGGACATCGTGTTGAAGCTCGTTAGGTAAGCTTGACAGTCAAGGTTTGTCATCACCAAAGATAGAAAATCAGATTCTATCTTCTCCACCTCATGTTGAGGGCAGTAATTTTCCCTGATAAGGGCAACAAATTGATCCCAAGACATGTTGTACAGTGGGATTTTCCCGGTGGCTTGAATCAGAGATCTCCACCATGCTAAAGCTTCACCCTTAAAAGACTGCGACACAAACTTGACCACGTCTCTCTCAGCGCATCCGCTGATATCCACAACCGTATCCATCTCATCCAGCCAGGTCATACAGTCAATGGCTCCCTTCTCCCCAGTGAAATCCCGGGGTTTGCAGGAAACAAAATATTTATATGAGCAACCCTTCTCACGGGGTCTTTGGTTCAATACAATATGTTGAGACGGATTACTGTGGTGGTTTGAGGAGTGTCGATCATCATCTTTCTTCGGTTCGTCCTTCTTGGACAGTGGCTTTGAAGGCTGTGTAGATAGGGTCCTACTACGAGTCCCACTATACTCTTCATACTGCCGTTCCAATGCCTTAGTAACTGCGTCGTCGACCAACGCCTTCAATTCAGCACCCGTTAAATTAACCCGGGCGTTATCAATGTTCTCCACTGGATGACTATTTATCTCGTCTGAGTTAGCCATTTTAATTGAACTGTTACAGAAAACAAGGACAATAATTTATTTGGGAGTTTATTATGGAACTGCCCCTTAGGGAAATTCATTAACCATGGAAAACAGAGACCATATTTGGTTAATTTATTAATCATATTTATTTAGGATTTCTATTATAATTTATCCTAACTATTAAAACAATAAAAGTTTTATTTGTGGCACAAAAGGCCTAGTCACACGGACAATTTAAATCATAAGCTATGATTTCAGAGAATAAAAGCTTTTAAGGTTTGAATATAGTTCATCACCTTTTTCAGACAGGGAGTCATTGTTACTACTGTCTTTTGGCTCATATAGAAATGAGCAAGGCCCATAGGCATTATATTACTGGACAGGGAGTCATTGCTACTACTGTCCTTTGGCTCATGTAGAAATGAGCAAGGCCTGTAGGCATTTTATTACCAACGTATGGTCAAAATATAATCATCTTAATTGATGATTTAAACCCATGATTCAGAGATCATTAAATTGGGTTTGGAATCTTTAGAAAGATCCTTATATAATAATAACGCGTGTGATTTTTAAATGAATCACATCTGCCAGGAGTGTTAATATGTTTTCAGATGTTAACAGGGATTTGAATCTTTTAAACAGGTCTTACCATCTTGACCCGGTCTTATAATTGACCCGAAGGCTAGGTTTCACTCTTAAGATTCTTAGTTAATGATTTGAATCTTTTTAACAGGTCTTACCATCTTGGCCCGGTCTTATAATTAACCCGAAGGCTAGGTTTCACACTTAAGATTCTTAATTATTATTTAAACAGGCAGATTATTTTTAAAAGGAATGATTTTGATTTATTTATTTCATATATAAATTATTTACGCACATAAGGCAAACATGAAATTTATAAAACAAACATTCCATTAATTATACATAGGTTACACGCTGCCCTAAACGGGTCTTTTCAACAAACATTTACCCACGTAGGGGTTAAGCAACAAACATAATAGTCCATGCAGGGACTTACACATACAACATAATAGTCCACGCAGGGACTTTAAACAATAACATACCCTCGTAGGGGTTTATAGAAAGATAGGCCCTCGCAGGGGCTCAAAACAAACAAACATACATACCCACGTAGGGGCTTAACAACCAAATACACCCACGCAGGGGCTTATACAGCAAGACTGGCCCACGCAGGGGCTCAATTTATACAAGGAAGTTATAACAAACAACAATGGAAGGATTCAATGATCCTTCTTGTTCTTCCCTTTGATCAAGCTTGCCAATCCTTGGAAGAAGCTCTGTCTTTCCCTACGGTCACGGTGGAAGCCTCGCTCTACTTCATCCAACCTCTGAAGAATTTCCTCCCTTTCTGGGGGAGAAAACCATGGCGGCTGCGATTGCGTCCGTATAATAGGTCTGGGAGGTATCTGGTACCCATGTGTTGGGTAACCTACTCCCCATGGAGCTCCGTACGGTCCTTCCAGGTTCAGGGCGTTGTAATTTGACGCTACCATGTAAGGATCGGCTTCAGCGTACCCGTAGTTGTTGTGAACCGGCGGCTCAAACGGATTGTATGCCATAGAACCCGTGTATGCTGGAATTGGGTTGTCGAAACCCATCGGCGGTGGCTGCGGTACAGCTGGGTTAGAAGGTCCACCCATTTGTGGGTCCTCCTGAAGTGGCGGGTAGTGGCTGCCACTTGATTGGCTTGGAGAGCTGAAATGAAAGTCTCCCGCTCGTGAAGACATGTGTGCACCGGTTCTCCTCCGCCTCGGCGGTTGTGGAGGTGCCGGCTGCACTGGCGACGGTGGAGGCGGTGGCGTGACTGCCACGAATCTTGAATCCACAGAGGGATTCTGTTGCTGCTGCGGCTGCTGCTGCTGAGGAGGCGACGAATAGTGAGGAGGTGTATAATACCATTCGTGCCGGGTGAACATAGCTTGAAAGCTGTCTGGACCACCGTAGGGTGATCCGTGGAAAGAAGATCCGTCAGAGATCTCTATCGGGTGGTTTGGTGTACCACTGGCAGGCTCGACGGGGTCCGTATCCTCGTCCATATCGTCCGCATTATCCCCCGAGAAGTGATCATCTGGCCCCAGTGGGTTGAAACCCATGGGTTCTTGTATATAATTGGCCGGGTTAAACCGGCCCCTGAAAACAGGTGTGGGGTCACCGAAAGAATTGTGCGATAAAGATCGCTGTAAAGGTATATACGAGGGTTGCGGGTTGTTGGGCTCATACTCCGGCTGTGGCCCGTAAGGGTTATGAACTGGAGGTGTCGAGCTGTGCGAAACCGACCGTCTGCCGGGGATCGTCGCTTTCCGTGGTAGATGGAGCTCGCATATGCGAAGGTCCAGCTTCTTTATCATTGGGGGCGGTGACTGGCCCCTTGCCTCTTCCTCTTCTTCTAAAGAATCTTGGCGGCATTCTTATCCTGTCAATACAATATAAGATAACGACCAGAATATTTATAAAAATAAAGGACAAAACAAAAACCAAACAAAGTGGAATTTGTCCTATGTTATATGTCTAGACTCGAAAGTTTACAATTGTGCAATTGTGTCATTGAGATTAAACACAAATGGCTAGTGTTTAATTCACTCAATGTTGGCTCTGATACCAACCTGTCACACCCCGATTTCCACGTGTCACCGGTGGGCCCGGTGGGGGATTATCGTGACGTGGTTGGCAACATAATAGTCAAACAACACAATATTTAATATGCACAGCGGAAGCAATTTAAAAGATATAATACAACCGAATTTAATATTGTAATATCAAATGTCACAATATTCGGATGTTTATCCACAGAAGGATCGAAAACAAAATGGAAACAATAGTTCAACAGACTTCAGGCATCTTAAGCTTGCGAGACTCTTTATTGATGCTAAGGAGACAATCCAGCCAATTACGTTTAGTACCTGCATTTAATCTTTTTGGGAAAATACGTCAGTTTACACTGGTAAATACAATCAACTGACTCATTTTAGAAAATGATTTTAAATTGGTTTGGATGCACATGGCATAAACATTTTTATAACTTGATTAAAATGCACAGAGGCAAGATTAATCTTTTTAACCTGGGAGAATTATTTAATATTATAATCTTGTGAACGAATTACATGTTACTTGTGCGTTCAGTAGCCCAGATCTTGTCCGGGTTAAAGATCAATAGACACACCACATTATTCTTTTGTGCACTGACGGGTGTACGCCTACACCCCGCGCTTAAGTCGTGGCCATTTCGTAAAATGATGCCAGGGATATCCGGGACATGGTCATTAACCCCCCAAAGGCTTTAAATAAACAAGACTGTTTAAACGAGCCGATCAAATTATTCAATTAACCACCCAACGATGGAAGATTTGATGCCCGATCAAGCGGTATGCTATATACCGTAACCCAAGCCCGTATAGGGAAAATAAGTTAAAAGTATTTACCAGAGCAATTTAATAATCCCAATAAGCAAAATGCAAGTAGCTTTTACTGGTCCTCCTAATCTGGAACGAAGGTTTTATAATAACCTAATAGAATCCTAACGGGTCTTTAATTAAGCTTAAGCTTAGACCGGTTAGTTTCAAAGATACGGTTCGTACGCACGATTAAGTGAAGACCGGATAGAATGTGATTTAGACCTGACAAGTTTTAAGACTTGCTTAATATGGGTATTTCATACACATTCTGGATTTTGAGATAAAACCGATAAGGTTTGACCCGTTTCGGCTAATTTATGTAAACTTGTTACATAAACCGAACCGAACGCGTAATAAGCGTGACGGGTATTCATGAGAGCCATATACAGGTTTCCTAAGTTAATTATGTCTCAAATATGTTGTGTCATCAGTAAGATGTCTTTCATTATGCCCGAAACGTATTTAAACACAAACTAGGCCCCGTAGGGGTAGTTTGGTCATTTAAAAGTTTATAAAAGGGTTTAAGTAACAACCTGAGTTATAGGTCTGATGTAATCAGAAAATATACTCGATTTACTAAGTTATATCAGTAGGATAAAGTATATATGTGAAATTTATCAATTATAACCAAACTATGCACCGTAGGGGCATTTTGGTAATTTCACATAAGCCGAAAAGCTCAAAACTGAAGTCTGAGTTAATCAACTTTTGCTTACTGTTAAAATATCATAATTTACCTCAAATATCAGTAGGTATCAACCTTAGTATGTTTAAAATAGTTCTAGTACATACTATGCGCTAAAAACGCTTAATTAGGCGATTAGAAGCCGTTTCCGGGTTCTATATAGAAATCTGATATTTTTATATTTCCAGAAGGTTTAAAATAATTCATTTATCATATTTAATCAGTAGCAAAAGGTTTGGAGTCATTTAGATATGTAAAACTCATTTTATGGCCCGTAAGGGCAAAACCGACATTTACCGGATTAAGCCTACGACTATGAGTTATGCTCAGCCTAAAATTAATTAAAAATCTTTAAAATTCCCAAAATAATATATTACATCAGTGGGTAAAGATTTTGATATCAACAAGTAGGCTTAACTAGGCTATACGCTAATTACGCCATTTTATTAACATAAAGCCTTCAATTTGCGCTAATGAGCATAACTCTCAATCTACACTTCAAACTGATGTCAAACTTTGCATACAAGTTTATATATCAGTAATTAAAGTTTCTACTCTTTTACATTTCCAAAAATCATGTTTTAACGTAATAAGGGCATAATGGTCAACATATGAGCAATTAACGGAATCATGCATATTAATTGGTTAACTAATGAACCATGGTGTATAATCACAGAGGGTTGTACTAGCATGTTACCTGGTCCAAATAAAGCTCTAAGGCATTTATAAAACGTGCTTAAGCGGGTCAGAACTGAAAGTCAAAGTGAAAGTCAAACTATGTGACTTTCGGTTCCGAACCGGGTCTTTACAGAAAATTGTCGGGTTGAACATGTTTAGACATGTTCTTACACTAATTACCAAGTTATGATAATGATCAAACAGGTTGTATGTGTTCTATATAGCTAATCATGCATAAATTAGAATTTAAGCTTCCTGTTGACTTTTTAATTACAAGTTTGACCCGACTTTTGACCTAGTTAGAGTGGTAATCAGGGGGAACCCTTTTAAGGGTTTATTACCCACATAATTACCTACTTATAACTACTTTTAATTCGAGATTTGACTGAGCCATTATTAATTAATCTCGAAGTCAAACCGTAATTACGACGGTTTGACTTTTAGCTAAATAACTAAGCTAAACTCAATTAAAGAAAGGATTAGCAACTTACTGAAGTCCTAAGCTTGATTAGTGATCACTTGGAAGAAGACTTGAGCTCCAGGAATGATCAGAAAGCTTGAAGGAAGGTGTGAAGAATGTTTGTAAGTTCATGGCCCTTTTATAGTGAAATTTTCACCATAGATTGTTGACACATGGTTCTACCACTGACCATAAACCATCAACACATGTCCCTAAGTGTTTAGGGGGTGCCTAGGGGCCAAGAAAGTTGCGGAAATTCGGTTAAAGTCACGCATAAAGGCTATGGCACACAACAGCCAAGAAATTCAGAGCTGGGAGTCCCTCGCGTGGCGCTAGGGCTCCTCGCGTGGCGCGACGGGTCGTCTGCAGAAAATCTTAATTTTTGATTTATTTCATTTTGATCCTTGGCTCTTCAATCTTCGTTTAGACACTTGTTTCTTGCATTATGAACCCTCATAATTGATTTATAAGGGCTTTAAAACATATACCCACTTTGTTAAGTCCCCGGTTAACTTTATTGTTACCCGAAAAGTCCTAACTTTCAACGTTAACGCTTTAACCCTTCGCACACGAATTTGATCATCACTTTCTCATACGATTACGAAATTTTATGAAATTTATATCGTGCATTCTAGAGATTATAATTAACAGTTACAAAGCTTCGGGTTTGTCAAAAGGTCACTCAGAGGTATAACTTAAACATGTTGACATATTTAACCCCTGTAGTTTGTAATCTCTCACTTTTAGCTTCACATGATCCATGATTTATTCGTTTGACGTTATAAACATCATGTAGGGTTAATGTACAATATATTTATTCACTGTTGACACTTAGAATACGTATATTCACATACTTTCCATGTTTGTCAACTTTAGTCCTTTCATAATATTCTTTCACACGTTTAATGTCACACCCTGGCTTTGCGGAAGCGTGGTTAATTTGGTGTGACTTCTTAATACCATAGCTTAACCATAACAAAGCTATATGAAATAAAATCATGCAAGATCATCCATTTAATTAAGTTTTGGAAACCAAATACAACAACATTGTCTTAACAGAAACACATCCTAACGACATAAACATTGTTCAACAAACATAGCATAACATAAAGATAGTTTAAGGACTGTGACTTGTCCAGGAAAGAGTCACATTCCCCAAACCCGGATGACCTCGTAACTAGTGCAGCGGGAAAACGTGTCATACCGCGCCAGATCCTTTAATTTCCTGAAATACATGTAAGTTGAAAAATCAACAATAATGTTAAGCGAGTTCATGTGTAAGTGAGTAAATAAACCTTTGTGAGTATAAAAATAGTCTTGGTATGTAGCAAATAAGGGAATTGAGATCACCAATGGTTTGCAAGGCCACTGATATATGTGAAGTGCAAATAGGGAGACTCAAACCTAGCAGATTTCGCCACGGCATTAGTATGTGGACAAAGTCACCCCGAGGTCCGTTTCTAGTTTGGCCTGGGGCTGGGCTCGCTACACCCAGATAGATCTACCGCTCCTGTCCCTCGGTCCTGCCATGAGGACTAATGGCCTCATATTGCTCCTACCCACTCACATGATCTAAGTAGTAAACCTCCTTACGCTAACCATACCATGTATAAAGTACTTGTAATCAAAGTAACATGTATTTCACCCCCGCAGTTAAGGAAACTGAAAACAGTTAGAGAAAAGGGGGACATGAACTCACAGTGGTGCGTCTCTACCAAGTATGCCTCCAAATCAATCAGCTGTGTGACGACCTACACGTACTAATTCTATTAGATGGACGGCCGTGCCTTAGCTTTATGGTTTAAGTTTTTGGGAAATAGTTAGGCAACTATTTCGTGTTTACATTCTGTATATATATTTGGTAGTTATTTTCCTTCCCAAGGATGGGGGATTTAATACATGTGCGTTCGTATAATTCGGATTACACTATTAAGTCTCACTTAATATATCTTATTTCTAATTCCAAAATATAAATATTCTTCTCAAAAATATTATATTTTAATACATGTGATTTTCCCAAAATAATACTTAGTAATATTATTTTTTTTTATTCTGAAAATAATATTTACGTAGTTCACAAAATAATCATAAACACTTATACAAGTGATGTTGTGAAAAATATATACTAAATATATTTATGTATCACGTTTTATTTTGTGAAATCCCACCTCCGATATTTTGTAAATAGAGTCGTGGCGAAATCTATAATTTGAAAACAAGTCAAAATGTGTTTCTAACACTTATAGTGAAAATATTTCTAAGTGTTAGGCTTTTGGAAAAATTTCGCCAGAGTTTCCTCTGTAACTGGAGGCGGCCACGCTTTCAAGCGTATCATTTTCTTTTATAAATCAAACCAACAATTTTCTTATGCAATCAAAACAATGTTCAAACCACAAACTAGTCAAAATATGTATATAAATCGCATAAATTTCATGAACTTGTGATTTATCCAAACTATGAAGTAAATCTCATTACTTTTAGTGGATCTTTATATAAAACAATCCGATTTTGTAAAAACCTCGTTTTTAAAGAAAATAAACTTCCACAACTTCTTGTCAACATTTACAAGAATAGTTATTTTGTCGAAACTTTGTGTTACACAAGTGTTTACACACTTGTGTGTTCTAAAAACCATTCGTGTTAGTGTAAGATCCGTCTTTAGAAAACATGATTTCTTTGATACTTGGTTCTTTGAAAATACCGCTTGTAGATCCATAGATCTGCTAGTTTTAAACACTATTTCACAAGTAAAATCGCTTTTACACAAGTTCATGATTCGTGTGTGGTAGAGTTTCACCCTTTAACCCTTGTTACATTCCGAACAACCTTATGTCATGATCCAAGGTCATGTCCAATCCGGGTTAAATGATGATCCGAGCTACCACAACATAGATCGGGTCCAAATACTCACACAAATCAAATACTACAAGTTTTACACAACATATGAGCTTTTAACCAACATTTTAAGTGCTTTTAGTAAACTTTAAAGCATCATCTTGTAAGATTTCGAGTTTTAACCGTTACACATCGTATTAACCACTTCAAAATAGTTCGAGTAGGTGATTTAAGTAACATACCACTAGCTCGAGGCTAGGGAAGAATCTAGACGTAAATCGGGTGGATAAAAGCAAGAGAGTGAGGTCCTTCAAGCTCCGAGTGCACCAAGACTCCTTATATACGATCCTTGATGCTAGAATGATCTTGGAATGTGATGATGGAAGCCGAAAATATGATGGATGGATATAGGGGGGTTCGGCCGAAGCCTTTGAGAGAGAGAGAGAGAGAAAGTTGTGTTGTTGATTTGTGAAGTGTAAATGATCATGTGTGTTAAGCCATGAACTTATAGACAAATCACAAGATTATTAACCAAAGGATTTAGTGCCTCCTAGATATTAAGCACAAGAGATTAAACAAATCAACAAAGGACAAGTGTGTCCCCTCTAGTTGGGGACGGTTAGTGAGGGGGGGGGGGGTTCTAGTCCATTTCCAACTAGTAGTTAGGTAAATTAGTTAGGTTAAGTAAGTTAGTTAAGTGCTTAACCCGGTTAGTGGTGTGTCATGCGTTACAATGAGTGTTAGGGTATTCAGGGACCCTAACTGGCTCAGAAAAAGATAAATAATGAAAATAACAATATTTTCTGTTCCGGGTATAGTCCGGTTGTTCGGTTGGATAGTAATCCGTTAAAGTGCTTAACAAAGCTTTAAAGTGTCGTTAATGCCCTTTTTAGTGACACAACTCATTTCTGACACTTTGGAAAGTGTCTAGTAATATTGTCCTCATGTTTTGGCACTTTATTAGTTAGCTAAAAGCTGAATTATTATGTAAAGTGCTGAATTCCTGTGCTTAGAGCATGTTTTAGGCACATCCAGTCATTGAAACTTATTCCTAGAGACGCAGTTCTACAACCCTTGTATCCCTACACTCACCACTAGTGTAGCAAAATATTTCAGGCTCTTACAGGCCTTAGAGGCAGTGTCTGCCTGATGCTGGCTTTATCAGCATGTTCAATAGGTTATCCGTTTATAGTGCTACTGTGCTTTTTGTGCATCATGTTTGTCACTAAGGTTCAGCATGCAAATAATGTAGTGACGGTAAGTAAAGTATGATGCAAGTAAGTACATGTATCAGTATTCAAGTAGCAGTTTATCAGTAATTTCAAACAAGCACAGTAATTAAGCAGTAATTAATTATTAATTGAGTCGTACGGATACCTGGTTTAGTGAGGGTTGTCACATTCTCCCCCCGTTAGAAAAATTTCATCCCAAAATTTTAAGTTCTGCTTGTAGATGCAGGGTTCTTAGGAAATAGGTGGGGGTATTTCTCTTTCATCCGGTCCTCACGCTCCCAGGTGTATTCAGGACCATGTCTGGCATTCCAACGAACTTTGAAGAGCTTGACACTGCTCCGGCGGGTCTTGTTTACTTTCCAATCCGTAACCTCAACCGGTTCTTCAACGAAATGGAGCGTGTCGTCAACATGGATCTCGTCGATGGGAATGGCAATGGTATCTTGAGTTGGACTTTTCTTCAGGTTGGATACATGAAATGTATCGTGAACAACATTCAGTTCAGCAGGTAAGTCCAGCTTGTATGCTACTAGCCCTATTCTTTCCAAAACTCTGAAAGGACCAATGTAGCGCGGATTTAACTTCCCACGCTTTCCGAAGCGTGCCACACCCTTCTAGGGTGAAACTTTTAATAGAACCATTTCTCCCACTTGGAATTCCAAGTGTTTCCGGTTTGGATCTGCATAGGCTTTCTGTCTATGGCGAGCGGCTTCGATGCGTTTTAGAACCTGCGCAATCTTGTCTGTCGTCTCTTGGACGATTTCGGGACCAGCAAGCTGCCTATCACCTGCGTCAGCCCAGCATAAGGGTGATCGGCACTTGCGTCCGTAAAGGGCTTCAAGTGGCGCGACACTAATACTGGTGTGGTAGCTGTTGTTGTATAAAAATTCGACCAAAGGCAAATGCTTATCCCAGCTACCGCCCAAATCCATAACACACGCTCTCAGCATGTCCTCCAAAGTCTGTATCGTTCGCTCGCTTTGCCCGTCGGTCTGTGGGTGAAACGCAGTGCTCAGATTTAATTGTGAGCCAAAAGCTTCTTGGAAGGATTGCCATATCCTTGACACAAACCTTCCGTCTCTATCAGAGATGATTGAGAGAGGTACTCCATGGCGCGTAACGATCTCTCTCATGTAAATTTCGGCCAACTTGCTCGTATTATCCTTCTCTCTGATAGGTAAGAAGTGTGCTGACTTCGTTAGGCGGTCAACTATCACCCAGATAGTGTCATGACCTCTTGGCGTTCTTGGCAACTTTGTAATAAAATCCATTAAGATTTGTTCCCACTTCCACTTGGGAATCTCAGGTTGTTGCAGAAGTCCTGAAGGCTTCTGGTATTCCGCTTTCACCTTAGCGCACGTTAGACATTTGCTCACATAAACGGCAACATCGCCTTTCATCCTAGGCCACCAATAATAATCTTTGAGATCCTGGTACATCTTATCCGCTCCTGGATGGATAGAGTACCGTGATTTGTGAGCTTCATCGAAAATAACCTTCCTTAAACCTCCAAACAGAGGAATCCAAATCCTTTTCTCAAAACATAACGTTCCTTCCTCGTTTGGCACCAAAAGCTTCTCCATCCCACGGAGATATTCTTCTTCAAGGTTTCCTTCCTTGAGAGCTTCTTTCTGCGCGGCACGAATGCGCAAGGAAAGATCGGTTCGGATAATCATTTCTAAAGCCCTAACCCTTATGGGCTTGATCCTCTCCTTTCGACTTAGGGCATCGGCGACCACATGCGCCTTCCCTGGATGATACTTTATCTCGCAGTCGTAATCGTTCAGCAACTCAACCCATCGTCTTTGACTCATATTCAGCTCCTTCTGGTTGAATATGTGTTGTAGGCTCTTATGATCTGTAAAAATTGTACACTTCGTACCATATAGGTAGTGTCTCCAGATCTTCAATGCAAATACCACTGCGCCAAGTTCCAAATCATGTGTGGTATAGTTCTTTTCGTGCACTTTCAATTGACGTGATGCGTAAGCAATAACCTTTTGGCGTCACAGTATACCACAAAATCATCTGTACCTTCCGGTAGTGCTAAGATTGGCGCATTGCAGAGCTTATCCTTCAATATCTGGAACGCTTCTTCCTGTTTGATTTCCCAATCAAACTTCTTATCTTTCTGCGTGAGGAGCGTCAATGGTTGAGCGATCTTCGAAAAATCCTCAATGAACCTTCGATAATAGCCAGCCAAACCCAAGAATTGTCGAATCTCGGTTGGCGTCTTAGGCGTTTCCCAATTCTTGATCGCTTCGATCTTTGTGGGATCAACATGGATTCCATTTCCATTAACCACATGTCCAAGAAATTGGACTTCACGTAGCCAAAACTCGCACTTAGAGAACTTGGCATACAACTGTTCCTTCTTCACAACTCCAAAATAGCTCTTAAATGTTGTTCGTGCTCAGCCTTTGTTCTTGAATAAATCAAGATGTCGTCGATAAACACAATCACGAACTTGTCCAAGTACGGCTTGCAAACTCTATTCATCAAGTCCATAAAGACTGCAGGTGCGTTTGTCAAACCAAACGGCATAACAAGGAACTCGTAGTGTCCATAACGAGTTCTGAAGGCTGTCTTCGGGATACTCTCCTCCTGTATCCTTAACTGATGGTATCCAGATCGCAAGTCAATCTTTGAGTAAAAGCTTGACCCTTGCAGTTGGTCAAACAGATCGTCAATTCTTGGCAGAGGATACCTATTCTTGATTGTCAGCTTGTTCAGCTCCCGGTAGTCGATGCACATACGAAAACTACCGTCCTTCTTCTTGACAAACAAAACTGGAGCTCCCCAAGGCGAGAAGCTTGGTCGGATAAATCCCTTGTCTAACAACTCTTGAAGTTGTGTCGACAGTTCCTGCATCTCAGACGGAGCAAGTCTGTAAGGTGCCTTAGCCACAGGTGCGGCGCCTGGAACTAAGTCAATGCGGAACTCTACTTGTCTCTGAGGTGGCAGTCCAGGTAAGTCTTCTGGGAAGACTTCTGGATATTCCCTCGCGACAGGGATGTCTTCTATTCTTGGCTCAGCAGCCTTCTTATCCACAATGTGTGCCAGGAAGGCAACACAT
Organism: Helianthus tuberosus; assembly: GCA_030545235.1. NCBI lineage: Eukaryota > Viridiplantae > Streptophyta > Magnoliopsida > Asterales > Asteraceae > Helianthus > Helianthus tuberosus. Next base: position 87,840,617 of record CM060426.1, on the reverse strand, counting down.
CCCTTCTGCAAACACTTTCGCGCTTTCAGGCAGCTGATAATTCTTAACGGTGTATCACGCTACTCCCCGTGAACCACAATTGTTCCGCCATCTTCGGTTGGGATACGAACAATCTTTTCGTGACAAACTATTTCAGCCTTGTTGCCTGATAACCAATCCATTCCTACCACCACGTCGAAGCTTCCCAACTGGACTGGTAGTAGATCCAAAGCAAACTCACGTTCTCCCAATTCGATCACACAGCCTCTGATAACTTCATTGGCTTCTACTAACTTCCCATTGGCAAATTCGATTGAGTACGGAATATCTAACTTATTAGCGGCTAAACCAAGCATATTCTTAAATTCTAACGACACGAAGCTATAATCGGCACCAGTATCAAATAAAACGGATGCATAGCGTTGGTTTACAGGGAACGTACCAGTGACAACATTGGGATCCTGGCGCGCCTCCCTCGCTTCAATATTAAACACTCTTCCATGGGCTTGGTTTAACTCTGGGCAGTTCCTCTTGTAATGCCCAAGATCACCACAGTTGAAGCATCCGGGTCTCTGTCCGTTTCCACCAGCTTGATTATTCCTCTGGTTACGATTCACAGCGCCCGCTTGATTAGCATTGTTGCCTCGATTCTCATTACCTCCATTGTTTCCTTGTGGGCGATTTCCATTCCCACCCCGGTTGTTATTTCTGTTTCCGAATCCTCCCTGGCCTCCCTGGCCAGCAGTGGCCCAACAAGTGTCCTTCAAGTGGCCCGGCTTTCCACATGCTTCGCATACTTTCACACTACAAAGGCCCGTATGGTGGCGTTGACAGGTATTACACTTGGGCTGGGTGCCCTGATATCCCTTTCCTTTCTTTCCACTACCAGCTGTAACCTGAGCTGGCGTGCCTGATCCTCCTTTCTTAACCACCACACTGGCGCCCTGCTTGAAGTTTGAGAACTTCCTTTTGTTACTTCCTGATGACTCGACGTGAGTCTCTTTCTTCTTAGGCTCAGCATCATCAACTTGTTCAGGCGAATGGCCTCCTCTGTGAGAGCCACGCTCAAATCAATTGCCTCAGTAATTGTCGCAGGCTTGGATGAGGTCACCATGCTTATGATTTGAGGAGCTAATCCCCAAATGAAACGTTCAATTCGCTTGAACTCCGGAGTGACCATGTAGGGTACCACATCTGATAAGTCATGGAACCTTTGAACGTATTCTGCGATCTTTGGACCTTCCATTTTCAAATGCCAGAACTCGGTTTCCAATCTTTGGATTTCCGCGCGGGAGCAGTACTTTTTGCGCATAAGTTCCTTCAGTTCGGTCCAGGTTAGCGCGTAGGCAGCAGCTTCACCAAGTGTCTGTACTTGCAAATTCCACCAAGAGAGGGCTCCATCCAAGAATAGCCCTGAGATATAGGTGACTTGCTGATCTAGTGCGCATTTGCTCATGCGAAGAACAGATTCAGTTTTCTCAGCCCAACGAACAAAGGCGACAGCACCTCCTGTGCCATCAAAGTTGACCGGTTTGCAGTCTAGAAACTGCTTGTAGGTGCACCCTGCACATACATTGCAACACGTGAACAGCATTAGCATCTTTGCTATAGATATCCAATTAGGTCATGGTAGGTCTAAATGACTTAGTATTACCATGAGGTGGATTATTGTTGCCATTGTTGTTTGAGCTGCTTCCGCTGGGTCCTCCTTGCGAAGCGGCGTATTGTGCGATGGCAGCAGCGATGACTTGTTGGAGTTCTGCCTCATTGGTAGGCATGCGTGTCTCACGTCTCGGCGGCATCTTCTAAAAGATGGGTTACGTTGGTCAGGTAATAGCAAGTCAAGTGCACGTATGTATTCATCAATATCAGCACATAACATCTCATGCTATAAATAGATCAGCCACATAACATCTCATGTCATAGAACATAAACAATAGATCACTGCGATTGCATTGCCACAAATCGAGACCAAAATGTAAAGCTTACGAGTACACAACTGTATTATACAACATCAATGACTTAGTAGGGGACGACCCTAGACAAGCCGTGAGATCGCTGGACGTATTCAGGAATCCTTGGTTTGTCCATCTTCAAATTCCAGAACTCCACCTCAAACTTTTGGATTCCAGTCCTAGAACCACATTTCTTCTCAATCATTTCCTTGAGCTCGTCCCGGCTCAGTGCATAAGCAGCATTCTGTGCCAAGGCCTGAACCTGATGGTCCCACCATGAGAGTGTGCCATCTAGAAATGACCCCGAGGTAAAGGTAACACTCTGTTGGGGCGAACAGTTAGTCATTCTTAGAATGAAGTCAATCTTTTCGGACCAACGAACAAATGTAACGGCGCCTCCTGTTCCGTCAAAGTTCAAAGGCTTGCAGTTCAGGAACTGCTTATAGGTGCAGCCAGTTGGAGGGTTATTTTCAGTAGTGCCATTGCTGTGCTTGAAGCGGAGGGCCTCATGTCGTGCAATTGCCTGTGAGATGCATTTTTGCAGCTCGGCTTCTATCCTTGGCAACGTACTGGTGTTTGTGTCACGCCTGGGTGGCATTCTCTTCTGCCGTAGTGGCATGAAGCGGGTTAGACATCATCTCAATTGTCTAGGAGATACATAGCACCATAAGCCATCATGTAATCTCCCAATTTCACTCGTAAATATACTAAATGTATGAGTGAGGAAATAAATTCTGAGCCTTCACGTAGGCTTGCCAATTTGGCTTGTTGCTTGTAATAGAATGAACTCGAGGCTACATCGCCTCGCCTTGGTCATTCGTGTTTTAGATATTTCCTGCTACATTGGTTTTCATTAGCTTGACCCGCAGAGTCCACCAGGATTTCTGTGCACTACAAGTCGTTATTACGTGGGCCCCCGTAATAATAAATTGTCTTGCACAGTTACCCCAAATTTTCTCTCGTCCAAGCAGATGATCAATCAAGGAGCAACAGCAGGTGCATCGGCATGAACAGGGTCATGCTCCAATGCGGGGTCAGGAGCAACGACTGGCTCAGGGGCCACGGCTGGCTCCGGATCAAAAACTCCATCTCAAGATCAGCTGGATCAACAAACACAGGGGGTTACAGGATCCTCCAAGGGCTAGTCTAAGTGTATGAACTCAAGGTCATGGTCTGGATCAAAACCAGGTGAAAGAACAAGATCACCCTCAATACTGTGATCAAACTCAAAGCTGGGTGCGGGAACCGGTGCAGCTGATGATGCCGTATCAGGTTCGGCGTCGTGTGAATGGTGCTGCACTCCCTGTATATGCGAAAATGCGGATGTCAGAAACTCAAATGAGTCTGGGACAGGGGAATGGGCATGAGTTTCCCCTGCAGGAGCGTCCGCATGCAGTAGGCTAATACCAGCAGCAATAGGGCCCTGCCCTCAAATGGGTCCTCCTCTAGTAGATCGTTATCGTCGTCAGAGGCCACGTCGGGGGGGGGGCATATCGACAACAGGATAAGCGGCAAGGGGGCACAGGAGCAGGGATCACTGCAAGTGGCAAACTCCCAACAAGATGGCCATCAGTAGGCTCTGCTACGACTTCAGGCAGCGCAACAAGGGCTGAAAGTCGTCATTGTCTGTGCCGGTAGTATCGGAAATGTACACCTCGTGCTTCAATGAAACTATGTCGTCTGATACTATGGCCATGGGATTCGTAGTGTCCATCTTTCTAGTACATGATGAAAGCATGACGTTTGTAACACAAACACATATACGTATAATAATCAATCATATAATCATATAAACATGTTAGTCAATCAAATAATTCTCCTAGTCCCACTAGCCTCCCAGTCTCCTAGACTGTCATTCCTAGTCCCACTAGCCAAATTCTTCCTAGTCTCTAAGACTGCTCTATCATCTACCTCGACCTCTTAGATCAAGCCTCGGCCTCTAAGACCAAGCCTCAGCCTCCAAGACTGAGCCTACTCTTCCTAGTCTTACTAGCCATCTACCTCGATTTCTTAGATCTAGCCTCGGTCTCCAAGACCGAGCCTCAGCCTCCAAGACTGAGCCTAAAAATAATATAATGTGCTCAACATTTGTTTGTAAAAAGTTTTGGATCTGGACTTAAATGGTATGCAGTAAAAATGTTTTCGTGAGAGCCCTAGTGATCATAGTCTAGACTCGAGAAAGAATCCTAGTTCGCTATGATCAGAGCTCTGATACCAAGCTGTCACACCCTGGCTTTGCGGAAGCGTGGTTAATTTGGTGTGACTTCTTAATACCATAGCTTAACCATAACAAAGCTATATGAAATAAAATCATGCAAGATCATCCATTTAATTAAGTTTTGGAAATCAAATACAACAACATTGTCTTAACAGAAACACATCCTAATGACATAAACATTGTTCAACAAACATAGCATAACATAAAGATAGTTTAAGGACTGTGACTTGTCCAGGAAAGAGTCACATTCCCCAAACCCGGATGACCTCGTAACTAGTGCAGCGGGAAAACGTGTCATACCGCGCCAGATCCTTTAATTTCCTGAAATACATGTAAGTTGAAAAATCAACAATAATGTTGAGCGAGTTCATGTGTAAGTGAGTAAATAAACCTTTGTGAGTATAAAAATAGTCTTGGTATGTAGCAAATAAGGGAATTGAGATCACCAATGGTTTGCAAGGCCACTGATATATGTGAAGTGCAAATAGGGAGACTCAAACCTAGTAGATTTCGCCACGGCATTAGTATGTGGACAAAGTCACCCCGAGGTCCGTTTCTAGTTTGGCCTGGGGCTGGGCTCGCTACACCCAGATAGATCTACCGCTCCTGTCCCTCGGTCCTGCCATGAGGACTAATGGCCTTATATTGCTCCTACCCACTCACATGATCTAAGTAGTAAACCTCATTACGCTAACCATACCATGTATAAAGTACTTGTAATCAAAGTAACATGTATTTCACCCCCGCAGTTAAGGAAACTGAAAACAGTTAGAGAAAAGGGGGACATGAACTCACAGTGGTGCGTCTCTACCAAGTATGCCTCCAAATCAATCAGCTGTGTGACGACCTACACGTACTAATTCTATTAGACGGACGGCCGTGCCTTAGCTTTATGGTTTAAGTTTTTGGGAAATAGTTAGGCAACTATTTCGTGTTTACATTCTGTATATATGTTTGGTAGTTATTTTCCTTCCCAAGGATGGGGGATTTAATACATGTGCGTTCGTATAATTCGGATTACACTATTAAGTCTCACTTAATATATCTTATTTCTAATTCCAAAATATAAATATTCTTCTAAAAAATATTATATTTTAATACATGTGATTTTCCCAAAATAATACTTAGTAATATTATTTTTTTTTTTATTCTGAAAATAATATTTACGTAGTTCACAAAATAATCATAAACACTTATACAAGTGATGTTGTGAAAAATATATACTAAATATATTTATGTATCACGTTTTATTTTGTGAAATCCCACCTCCGATATTTTGTAAATAGAGTCGTGGCGAAATCTATAATTTGAAAACAAGTCAAAATGTGTTTCTAACACTTATAGTGAAAATATTTCTAAGTGTTAGGCTTTTGGAAAAATTTCGCTAGAGTTTCCTCTGTAACTTGAGGCGGCCACGCTTTCAAGCGTATCATTTTCTTTTATAAATCAAACCAACAATTTTCTTATGCAATCAAAACAATGTTCAAACAACAAACTAGTCAAAATATGTATATAAATCGCATAAATTTCATGAACTTGTGATTTATCCAAACTATGAAGTAAATCTCATTACTTTTAGTGGATCTTTATATAAAACAATCCGATTTTGTAAAAACCTCGTTTTTAAAGAAAATAAACTTCCACAACTTCTTGTCAACATTTACAAGAATAGTTATTTTGTCGAAACTTTGTGTTACACAAGTGTTTACACACTTGTGTGTTCTAAAAACCATTCGTGTTAGTGTAAGATCCGTCTTTAGAAAACATGATTTCTTTGATACTTGGTTCTTTGAAAATACCGCTTGTAGATCCATAGATCTACTAGTTTTAAACACTATTTCACAAGTAAAATCGCTTTTACACAAGTTCATGATTCGTGTGTGGTAGAGTTTCACCCTTTAACCCTTGTTACATTCCGAACAACCTTATGTCATGATCCAAGGTCATGTCCAATCCGGGTTAAATGATGATCCGAGCTACCACAACATAGATCGGGTCCAAATACTTACACAAATCAAATACTACAAGTTTTACACAACATATGAGCTTTTAACCAACATTTTAAGTGCTTTTAGTAAACTTTAAAGCATCATCTTGTAAGATTTCGAGTTTTAACCGTTACACATCGTATTAACCACTTCAAAATAGTTCGAGTAGGTGATTTAAGTAACATACCACTAGCTCGAGGCTAGGGAAGAATCTAGACGTAAATCGGGTGGATAAAAGCAAGAGAGTGGGGTCCTTCAAGCTCCGAGTGCACCAAGACTCCTTATATGCGATCCTTGATGCTAGAATGATCTTGGAATGTGATGATGGAAGCCGAAAATATGATGGATGGATATAGGGGGGTTCGGCCGAAGCCTTTGAGAGAGAGAGAGAAAGTTGTGTTGTTGATTTGTGAAGTGTAAATGATCATGTGTGTTAAGCCATGAACTTATAGACAAATCACAAGATTATTAACCAAAGGATTTAGTGCCTCCTAGATATTAAGCACAAGAGATTAAACAAATCAACAAAGGACAAGTGTGTCCCCTCTAGTTGGGGACGGTTAGTGAGGGGGGGGGGGGGGTTCTAGTCCATTTCCAACTAGTAGTTAGGTAAATTAGTTAGGTTAAGTAAGTTAGTTAAGTGTTTAACCCGGTTAGTGGTGTGTCATGCGTTACAATGAGTGTTAGGGTATTCAGGGACCCTAACTGGCTCAGAAAAAGATAAATAATGAAAATAACAATATTTTCTGTTCCGGGTATAGTCCGGTTGTTCGGTTGGATAGTAATCCGTTAAAGTGCTTAATAAAGCTTTAAAGTGTCGTTAATGCCCTTTTTAGTGACACAACTCATTTCTGACACTTTGGAAAGTGTCTAGTAATATTGTCCTCATGTTTTGGCACTTTATTAGTTAGCTAAAAGCTGAATTATTATGTAAAGTGCTGAATTCTTGTGCTTAGAGCATGTTTTAGGCACATCCAGTCATTGAAACTTATTCCTAGAGACGCAGTTCTACAACCCTTGTATCCCTACACTCACCACTAGTGTAGCAAAATATTTCAGGCTCTTACAGGCCTTAGAGGCAGTGTCTGCCTGATGCTGGCTTTATCAGCATGTTCAATAGGTTATCCGTTTATAGTGCTACTGTGCTTTTTGTGCATCATGTTTGTCACTAAGGTTCAGCATGCAAATAATGTAGTGACGGTATCAGTATTCAAGTAGCAGTTTATCAGTAATTTCAAACAAGCACAGTAATTAAGCAGTAATTAATTATTAATTAAGTCGTACGGATACCTGGTTTAGTGAGGGTTGTCACATTTAAACATATGACACGTGTCTACACATTATAGGATGTGATTTGCAGGACATTTTGAAGTTTAGAGTTTGATCAAAACTAGAGCTGGGCAGGAAATGCAGGTCCAGTTACGGACATGCTGGAAAAGAGCTTCCCCCGCGCCACGCGAGGGACCACCTGAAACCAGGCGCGACACGAGACAGGCGTCGCGGCACGCGAAAGAACGAGTTGAGCCTCTCGCGTGGCGCCAGATGCATAAATCTGATAAATTATTTTTGTTTTGTTGTTTGATGCGATGTATATGTTTTAAGCTATTATTTAAGTATCGAAACTAACTTTTAGGTTGGTTTCGATCACAGGTTAATTTCAAGAGTTACCGGAGGACGATCAAGCTAAACGGAGAACCGAACACGAATAAGATAAAAGCTTCCGCACGTCGTTTCGTCGTAACTTTTAAACGACGAACTCAATTATGTTATGTTGTATTATTTTAAAATTGTAAAGTTTAAACAAACCCGTATTTTTACAAAGTATATGTAGTCATAATTATATGTTGTTTGTCATATACTTTACAAAAACCATTAAATAATGACAAGGGTGTTACAACGCGACGACGAGAGTAGTAGAGAATACACTGGAAATAGGGGGACAAATGCCAATGTGTGGGCATTGTGGAGATTTAGGGCACATAGCTGATCGGTGCCCTAGCATTGTAGGTGTGTATGATGAAGTGAATATGTTGCAAGGAAATAGAAACAGGTACTCAGGTTTTCAAGGTAGTAACCAATTTTTCCAGCCCCGTAATCAGACTAATTATCAAAGGGGCAACAATTTTGGTTATCAAAGAAATTACCAGCAGGGTAATGGTAAGGGAAACAGTGAGGTTATGGAAATACTAAAGGCCATGCAGCAAGAAATGTAAAAGAGAAATCAATTGGATGAAACTAGAAAACAAAAGGATGAGATTAAAGATAAGGCCATCTAATCATTGACAACGCAGATGGGGCAGCTGACTAGTGAAGTAGCTATGTTGAAGCAGTAGAATGGGAGGCTACCAAGTGACACTCAAACTAACCCCAAGAGTGTAAAGATCATACCAATCAGCGGGGTAAGTTTCGTTCCTAAAAACGATTTAGATGAAAAAATTTTGACTTCTTTTGTTTCTCAAATGATTGCAGGTGTGACTGAAATAAGTGAGGGAAGAAGTGGAACTGATGCAGGGGAACCGGTCATCCTAATCCGAGTTGGGAAATTCAAGATTCACCGAGCCCTGTTGGATTATGGAGCGAGGATGAGTGTGCTTCCTGGTAGCCTGTATGACCAATATGACTTTGGTCCTCTACACGTAGTTGATAGTATGGCAATGTTTGCTGATGCAAGTTGGAAACAACCCCGAGGGGTTGTGAAGGACGTGATTATCCAAATTGGTGACTTCTACTACCCAGTGGATTTTATGGTGATTGACTATGCACCATAAAGGACATACGAGCAACCACAGATAGTGTTGGGTCGTCCGTTTTTACACACAGCTAATGCGCAGACTGACTGCAGAAAGGGATTGGTCACCATGAGACACGAGAACCGTAAGCTATTCTTTGTTGTGTTTGAAAATCAATTACTTACGATATTGTTAATGAGTTATGTTATACAGTTGCTACTAATGAACCTGTTTCATGTGTGAGCAAGGATATGCGGGATGAGAATAGCCCTGAGTTTTACAGGTCTAACATTGGGAACCATGGGGATCAAGGAAAAAGACTGAGTGTGAGAAGGACGTTAGAAGAAGGGAAATCACCTAATGGTGGAATTAGATAGGGGCAATGAAGCTGCATTTGACCCCAACTGGCGTGAAGCTGCAAACCTCCCACAAAATTGGATGGAATTGTATGTAGAAATGGGGAGGCAAGAGGGCATCTGAACCACCCTGAGCACGTTAGGTACGGTCTGTTTAAAGACCTTTAAACTTAGCGCTCTCGGGAGGTAGCTGGCCCAAGGATGTAGAGTTTTGTATTGCTTGGTTTTGTTTTAGTATATGTTGTGTTTTGGCAGGTTACTACGGTTCAATCCTCACGGATGCAATGATTCAAGTGTGGGGATGTTTGGCAACATCCCTGATGAGATATCAAAAAATCTAAGAGATGTTTATGGCCCTGTTAAATCGCAGCAGCCGCACCACTACCGACACTTACGGAATAAATGATCAGGTCCATGTGTCTCTATATACTGCATTTTATTTTTATTTGTGCATTTAGTGGTGTGTTTGTGTTGGGAGTGGTTTTGATGTGTTGAGTCGGCTAGGTCATTAGCCGTTTATGGTTTGTTACGTGGTATCTCTCGGGTTAGGACTATAAATTGCACCATACATTGGGGACAATGTATCCCAAGTGTAAGGACCTTCAAAAATGTCCCAAAATGACCCGTAAGTGGAAACCCGGACCCCTGAAACCCTAATCCATAACAAAAATCAAGAAAAACAAATTTTATTGTTTCACGCGGGCCGCGTAAACCTTAAGAAAAGGTTACGTGGGCCGCGAAAACTCATTAAAACTCCGAATCAGCTAACAGGCCACGTGTCGACCACCTGGCAAATCAACTCATGACAGTGTAGCCCTAATCTACGAATAGATGGTGATGGTGTGGTTGTGGTTGTATAATAACAAAATATTAATAGTAATAAAAATATAATTATGTGAAATAACTTAAAAAATAAAACTTTTGTAAGATAACCAGTGTGTACGGATGCCTATTTTAATATATAAAATATCGAACGTCAAAAAATCGACAATTTTCGTTATACGTGTTAATACGATTATATGTGATTGTTTGATTGTTAATTATGTTATGCTAATGACTCATATATATTAATTACCAGATGGCACACGCAGGTAATGAACAAGTTAACGAGGGTAACCAATCCGAACAAAACCATGAAGATCAATTTCTGAATAGGCAAGATATCGAGAATATCGTTGCTCAGGGAATAGCCAATGCTATTCCAGCAATCCTTGCTGCTGCTCGAAATCCAGTTGAACCTCAACAAATTATTCCTAGCAAACGTACTCATGGAGATAACTTCAGTAATAGCGTAAACGGAGGCGGCAACAATACTAATAATGACAACGATGGAATGCAAGCCCCACTCCTTAAGAAAATGAAAGCTGCAACGCCTGGTTGCACTTATATGGAATTTCTTGCCTGTAAACCGGCTAAATTTGCAGGCAACGAAGGGGCGACTGCTGCACTGCGTTGGTTGGAAAAAACCGAAGCTGTAATTAAAATAAGTAAATGTGCAGAGGAAGACAAAGTCATGTATGCATCACATCTTTTTAAAGAAGGGGCGCTAGAATGGTGGAATACAGTACTACAAGCCAAGGGAAGCGATATGGCCTATGCCATGAGCTGGGAAGAATTTAAGCGGCTGGTAGAAAGAAAATTCTGCCCTGAATATGAAAAGGAGAAAATGGCAAATAAATTCTTAAACCACAGGATGGTGGATGTAGACTGTCGAGGGTATACTTCGACATACTTCGAGTATGCGAGAGTGGTACCAACCCTGGCTTCGCCAGAGCCGGTAATTATTTCCCGCTATATTTGGGGATTGATTGGCGAAATCCGTGATATCGTTAAAGCTGCGAGACCGCGCACTATTGACGATGCGGTGGAATTAGCTAACACTCTAACTGACGGGCAGGTATGCACAAGAGAAGAAAACCGGAAGAAGGAAGTGGCCCAAAAGATTACCCAAGGATTCCGTGTGGGTAACAGTAGTAATTTCAAGAAAAAGGGAACCGGGCAATCTTCCACTGTTCCATTTTGCAATACCTGCAAAAGAAAGCATTTTGGAAGATGCAAAGGGTACTGCAATTTCTGCAAAATCACGGGTCACCAAGAAGAATATTGCAGGAAGAAGAAAGCAACTATCTGCTATAACTGCGGAGAAGCTGGACATTTTAGGCCAGACTGCCCGAAATTGGCCAAACCAGCTGACAACAAAACCCAACTTGCAGAAGGAGCTACCAAGAAGAACGCAAGAGCCTTCCAGTTGACTACTCAGGAAGCAGAACTAATTCCTGACGTGATAGCTGGTACGTTCTTAGTTCACAACGTTTATGCAAAAGTATTGTTTGACTCTGGTGCAAACCAAAGTTTTATAAATACTTCATTCTGCCAAGCTCTTAACCTACTTTTAAGCAACCTTAGACAAAATTTTACTGTCGAAAAGGCAGATTGAAATTCTGTTAAGATAAACAAGGTTTTGCGAGAAGGAAAGATAGAACTCTTAGGTCATAAATTTTCTTCAAACCTATTACCTATGAGTTTAGCTGGATTCGATGTCGTATTAGGAATGGATTGGTTAGTAGCCAACCATGCCCGAATTCTTTGTGATAAGAATTCTATAGAAATTCATACACCTACAGGAGAATTAGTGGTGATTACAGGAGATAAGTCGCGAAATCCACTGAAATTCATTTCAGTAATGAAGTTGACCAGTTATTCAAGAAAACAAGAAGTAGTGTATATGATTTCAGTAATCATTAACATGAAAGGTAAGGAACTTAAAGAAATTCCTGTAGTAGCAGAATACCCAGATGTATTCCCAGAAGAACTACCAGGATTACCACCCAATAGGGAAGTAGAATTTAGAATTCATCTAATTCCTGGAACTACACCGATAGCCAAGGCACCTTATCGGTTAGCACCCACCGAAATGATAGAATTGAAAAAGCAGTTAGATGAATTATTAAGTAAAGGATTCATACAATCTAGTTCATCCCCGTGGGGAGCTCCAGTGTTTGTGAAAAAGAAGGATGGTTCGATGCGAATGTGTATCGATTATAGGGAACTGAATAAGGTTACAATTAAGAATCGATATCCATTACCTAGAATTGATGATCTTTTTGATCAATTGCAAGGAGCTAGATACTTTTCTAAGATAGATTTATGCTCCGGATACCATCAGTTGAAGGTACAAGAAGAAGACATACCTAAAACTGCTTTCAGAACTAGGCATGGTCATTACGAGTTTACAGTCATGCCCTTCGGACTAACAAATGCTCGAGCAGCATTTATGGACATGATGAATAGAATCTGTAAACCGTACTTGGATAAATTTGTAATTGTCTTCATCGACGATATACTCATTTATTCCAAATGTCAGAACGAGCACTGTCAGCACTTGCATGCACTCTTAACTTTGTTATGAAAAGAGAAACTTTACGCCAAATTCTCGAAGTGTGAATTTTGGCTACAAGAGATACAATTTTTAGGACACATGGTGAATCACGAAGGAATTCACGTAGATCCCTCCAAGATAGAAGCAATTACCAAGTGGAAGGTCCCGCAATCAGCTACGGAAATTAGAAGCTTTCTAGGATTAGCTGGATACTATAGGCGCTTTATTAAGGATTTTTCCAAGATAGCTGTGCCATTAACTAAGCTAACCTGCAAGGCAGTTAAGTTCGAATAGGGGCCTAGGCAAGAAGAGGCCTTTAGGATTTTGAAGCAAGAGTTAACAAACACCCTAATTCTAGCCTTGCCAGAAGGAACATAAGATTTTGAGGTTTACTGCGATGCTTCTAAGCTAGGATTAGGATGTGTGCTAATGCAACGCAAGAAAGTAATTGCGTATGCCTCAAGACAATTGAAGAAGCATGAAGAAAATTATACGACTCATGACTTAGAATTAGGAGCAATAATTTTTGCCCTTAAGATTTGGAGACATTATGTGTATGGAAGTAAGTTTACTGTTTATACAGATCATAAGAGTTTAAGATACATATTTGGGCAAAAAGAACTGTACATGAGGCAAAGGAGATGGGTGGAGATCCTAAGTAACTACGACTGTGATATTCAATATCACGAAGGAAAAGCAAACGTAGTTGCTGATGCTTTAAGTCGTAAGTATCATGAGAAATAACGACGAGTTCGTGCTCTTAGGTTAAGTTTACAATTAGACTTAATGGAACAACTCAAGAATATTTAGGAAACCGCAATCAAGGATGATGCTGAAGGAATAAAAGGACGAATAAATGAATTAGAGCAAGGAGCTGAAGGAATTTGGAGATTCCACAAAAAGAGGATTTGGGTACCTAAGCAAGGGGAGTTAAGAAATAAGATTTTAGAGGAAGCCCATAAATCTAGGTATACTATGCACCCTTGAAATAATAAGATGTACTAAGATTTAAGAAATAACTTATGATGGATAGGAATGAAAAAGGACATAGCTAAATATGTTTCTAAGTGTCTTACTTGTTCACAAGTTAAGGCAGAACACCAGAAACCTTCAGGATTACTCCAACAATTAGAAATGCCGGTATGGAAATGGGAACTTATAACCATGGACTTTGTTACTAAGTTACCCAAAATTAGAAAAGGTAATGACGCAATTTGGGTAATTGTGGATCGATAAACCAAATCAGCTCATTTTCTACCCATGAAAGAAACCTTTAGCATGGAAAGATTGGCAAAGTTGTATGTAGATGAAGTCGTATCCTTACATGGAGTTCCACTCTCCATTGTATTGGATAGGGATAGTCGTTTCACTTCCCATTTCTGGACAAGTTTCCAAGAAGCAATGGGAACCCGACTAAATCTAAGCACTGCATATCATCCTCAGACAGATGGACAAAGTGAAAGGACGATCCAAACCCTGGAGGACATGCTTAGGGCATGTGTGATAGATTTTGGTGGAAATTGGGATGACCACCTACCCTTAATTGAATTCTCCTATAACAATAGTTCTTATGCAAGTATTGAAGCTGCCCCATTTGAAGCACTGTATGGACGAAAGTGTAGAACTCCAGTCTGTTGGGCAGAGATAGGAGAAAGCCAATTAGCAGGTCCTGAAATTGTGCAAGAGACCACCGACAAGATCACTCAAATCAAGGAAAGACTGAAAACGGCTCGAGATCGCCAGAAGAGTTATGCCGATAATCGACGCAAGCCGCTAGAATTTCAAGTTGGAGATAAGGTACTCTTACATCTACCAGGGGAGCTAGCTGGAGTACATGACGTGTTTCATGTATCCAATCTCAAGAAATGCCTATCTCACGAATCCTTGGTAGTACCTCTTCAAGATGTAGAGGTAAATGAAAAGTTAAAATTTGTTGAGAAGCCATTACAGATAGAAGACAGAAAGGTCAAGTTTCTCAAACACAAAAGACTAGTATTAGTCAAAGTCGAATGGGATTCGAAAAGAGGACCCGAATACACCTGGGAGCTAGAATCGGATATGAAGCGAAAGTATCCTCACTTATTCCAATAAATCTCGAGGACGAGATTTTAAATAAGGTGGGGAGGATGTAAGGACCTTCAAAAATGTCCCAAAACGACCCCTAAGTGGAAACCCGGACCCCTGAAACCCTAATCCATAACAAAAATCAAGAAAAAAAAATTTTATGGTTTCACGCGGGCCGCGTAACCCTTAAGGAAAGGTTACGCGGGCCGCGACAACTCATTAAAACTCTGGATCAGCTAACAGGCCACGTGTCGACCACCTGGCAAACCTACTCGTGACATTATAGCCCTAATCTACGAATAGATAGCCCTCGCGGGCCACGTAAGTGTTAAGTATGGGTTTACGCGGGCCGCGTAAAACCCATATTTCAGCTATAAATTGCTTGGATCATGAGCAGTTCACCGATGTCGAAAAATTTTCTCAAAAACGAAGATACACTGCTCGAAATCAGAATTTTCACTAGGAAGGCACTGCTATGATACAGGGTATTAACTCGATCGCTGCTACGATTCAATGTCCGATCGATTGAAACTATACAATGGATGTTTAAGTGCTGCCCAAATTAGGGCTATACTTTGTCATTCGTCGTGAATTCGATGGATGTTTAAGTGTTGCACTTTTTCATTCGTTGTGAGGGTTTTAATCTCGTGAGTTATCGCAAATGCTGTATTAGTTACTGACCTAGTTCGTGCGCATTGTTATTTAAATTAGGTTACAAGGCTAATCAGTAGGCTAAACTCTGCCCGTTTAAATCTGCAATGTGAGTTATTCTCTTTTATCAAAAATTATTTTACAATACTCCAATTATTTTCCAAGGTTATAATTACAGGGATTAATTCGTGGTTATCTTGAATCACTGGCTAGTGGGGTATTGTGCACATTACTAACTTCTCACGGTTAGGCTAATAAATCCTAACAGTGATAATTATCACTACTTGGGTGAAAGGACCCAATAGTGGTATGACCATCGTCACCAGGAGGTGACACGGCGCCAGATAAAAATGAGATAAAAGCAATTGTAATCGCTCTTATGCTGTAATTTATAACTATGTGTTGTTTTATCAAATTTGAATGACTCGCCAGTATTTCCCCGCTGATAAAATATTTTCAAAACATGTTTCAGGTGACTACTGTGAACCAAGGAAAAGTGTTATGGAGCACTAACAAAGCTTGAAGTAGTGGCTCAGTTAAACAAATAAACATGTTTTGTAAATCAGGGAATTTCCTTGTGAAATTCCTCTATTGTAAACTGCGGGGTTCATCCCGAATTATGAAATAAAATAATTGGGCATTTTCAAGTTTAAAACGATCCTGTTAATTATTCCGCTGCCAATTTAAATAAATACCACGGGATTTCTGTCCCGCGGCTCCTGGACCGGGTAAAACCGGGTCGGGGGCTGTGACAGAAAAAGGTGGTATCAGAGCCACTGATTTAAGCCAATTAAGTATTTAGAAATACTTAATCTTCCTGATTATCATTTTGTGATTATGTGTTTTTTTGTTAACTGACTACTTGTTAGTTACAGTATGGGTAAGCAAAGAATTTCGGACATCTGTCGTCAACTAGATTGTACACCAAAAGATAAGGGAACCTCATTTCAATCAAATTCCTCAAGATACTCAGCAGATACTGAGGAAGGAATATTTGTTCGTAAGGCACAATTTGAGAAACCACTTACCATTAAGAAAAGAAGTTGGATTATTAGAAAAAGTCAAGAGAAAATAAAGAAGTCACAAACAAAAGAAGTGATAATTAATAAAGAGACTCTGGAAACAGGTGATAACCCACCATGGGAAGATGAATTAGACGAACAATAGGCAAATCTCTATATGTTGGCCACTACAGCAGTAAATGTTAACTTTTAAACACCCTGACCCAGTACTAGCACCCATATCATCCATAAGCCAGAAACCTTAAAGAAACTTGCCCATTAGATAAACAACTTAGTAACAAGAGATAGACTAAAATAAATCATCCCTAGTATATTTTAAATTTCCGTTGTAATTTGTAATAAATATATATATATATATATATATATATATAAATCGTAATATTTTGTTTTTATATAAATTAGATATTTGTAATTAATACTTAATTTTTTTCTAATTTTCTTTCTGTGATTATTCAATTTACAAAATTTTAACCTAGAATTTTGTGTGTTTCTTCATATCTGCTAAACAGCATGAATGAGTTGTCTGAAGCCCTTCAGAATCTCAATCTCTATTCTGTTAATGTGGAAGTTTCCAAAGACTTTACCGGTTATTGTGCCGATGTTGAGGAACCTATGGAATTTCAAGCCCAGCCTCCGGAGAAACCCAAGCCAAAGAATAGAAGAAGAATTGTAGGCTGGAGGCTTGTGCGCAGGAAGAAACCAGCCACATGGAAAGTTATAAAGACGGAGAATCCAATGGATAAAGGCAAGGGAATAGAGATCGGAGAAAGTTCCAGACAAGACCAGGAAATGACATTGTGGGAAGAGTTGGATCGTAAACTGGCGGACTGTGATATCCTTAAGCCTGTCAATGAAAACCTCTTTACTTATCCTGCTGAAACCCAACTCCCTGTGAATTTGGAACCGGCCATCCCAGATCCCCTTGTCAACACCCGACCTTTAGGAGAAATGGAAGAATGGTGGACCAATGACTGGCAGTTCCAGAATCTCTTAAATAACCCTTATACCATTTTCCCTCAGTTTGACACAGAGCCTGCACCAAACCCACCGATGAGCAATGAGAACTTGGCTGAACTCCGCCATTTTGGCGAGGAGTTGGTGGATGCAGGGAATCAAATCCGGGAGGTGGGAGAACAGATCTCCTGGAAGTACGACGAGAGGGAACGTCGCTTCTGAGATGCCAGCAGATGGTGATGGTTCGGTTGTGGTTGTATAATAACAAAATAATAATAGTAATAAAAATATAATTATGTGAAATAACTTAAAAAAATAAAACTTTTGTAAGATAACCAGTGTGTACGGATGCCTATTATAATATATAAAATATCGAACGTCGAAAAATCAACAATTTTGGTTATACGTGTTAATACGATTATATGTGATTGTTTGATTGTTAATTATGTTCTGCTAATGACTCATATATATTAATTACCAGATGGCACACGCTGGTAATGAACAAGTTAACAAGGGTAACCAATCCGAACAAAACCATGAAGATCAATTTCTGAATAGGCAAGATATCGAGAATATCATTGCTCAGGGAATAGCCAATGCTATTCCAGCAATCCTTGCTGCTGCTCGAAATCCAGTTGAACCTCAACAAATTATTCCTAGTAAACGTACTCATGGAGATAACTTCAGTAATAGCGTAAACGGAGGTGGCAACAATATGAATAACGACAACGATGGAATGCAAGCCCCACTCCTTAAGAAAATGAAAGCTGCAACGCCTGGTTGCACTTATAAGGAATTTCTTGCCTGTAAACCGGCTGAATTTGCAGGCAACAAAGGGGCGACTGCTGCACTGCGTTGGTTGGAAAAAAACCGAAGCAGTAATTAAACTATGTAAATGTGCAGAGGAAGACAAAGTCATGTATGCGTCACATCTTTTTAAAGAAGGGGCGCTAGAATGGTGGAATACAGTACTACAAGCCAAGGGAAGCGATGTGGCCTATGCCATGAGCTGGGAAGAATTTAAGCGGCTGGTAGAAAGAAAATTCTGCCCTGAATATGAAAAGGAGAAAATGGAAAATAAATTCTTAAACCACAGGATGGTGGATGTAGACTGTCGAGGGTATACTTCGACATTCTTCAAGTATGCGAGAGTGGTACCAACCCTGGCTTCGCCAGAGCCGGTACTTATTTCCCGCTATATTTGGGGATTCATTGGCGAAATTGGCGAAATCCGTGATATCGTTAAAGCTGCGAGACCGCGCACTATTGACGATGCGGTGGAATTAGCTAACACTCCAACTGACGGGCTGGTACGCACAAGGGAAGAAAACCGGAAGAAGGAAGTGGCCCAAAAGATTACCCAAGGATTCCGTGTGGGTAACAGTACTAATTTCAAGAAAAAGGGAACCATGCAATCTTCCACTGTTCCATTTTGCAATACCTGCAAAAGAAATCATTTTGGAAGATGCAAAGGGTATTGCAATTTCTGCAAAATCCCGGGTCACCAAGAAGAAGATTGCAGGAAGAAGAAAGCAACGATCTGCTATAACTGCGGAGAAGCTGGACATTTTAGGCCAGACTGCCCGAAATTGGCCAAACCAGCTGACAACAAAACCCAACCTGCAGAAGGAGCTACCAAGAAGAACGCAAGAGCCTTCCAATTGACTACTCAGGAAGCAGAACTAATTCCTGCCGTGATAGCTGGTACATTCTTAGTTCACAACGTTTATGCAAAAGTATTGTTTGACTCTGGTGCAAACCAAAGTTTTATAAATACTTCATTCTGCCAAGCTCTTAACCTACCTTTAAGCAACCTTAGACAAAATTTTACAGTCGAAACGGCAGATGGAAATTCTGTTAACATAAACAAGGTTTTGCGAGAAGGAAAGATAGAACTCTTAGGTCATAAATTTTCTGCAAACCTATTACCTATGAGTTTAGTTGGATTCGATGTCGTATTAGGAATGGATTGGTTAGTAGCCAACCATGCCCGAATTCTTTGTGATAAGAATTACATAGAAATTCATACACCTACAGGATAATTAGTGGTGATTACAGGAGATAAGCCGCGAAAGCCACTGAAATTCATTTCAGTAATGAAGTTGGCCAGTTATTCAAGAAAACAAGAAGTAGTGTATATGATTTCAGTAATCATTAACACAAAAGGTAAGGAACTTAAAGAAATTCCTGTAGTAGCAGAATACCCAGATGTATTCCCAGAAGAACTACCAGGATTACCACCCAATAGGGAAGTAGAATTTAGAATTCATCTAATTCCTGGAACTACACCGATAGCCAAGGCACCTTATCGGTTAGCACCCACCGAAATGATAGAATTGAAAAAGCAGTTAGATGAATTATTAAGTAAAGGATTCATACAACCTAGTTCATCCTCGTGGGGAGCTCCAGTGTTGTTTGTTAAAAAGAAGGATGGTTCGATGCGAATGTGTATCGATTATAGGGAACTGAATAAGGTTACAATTAAGAATCGATATCCATTACCTAGAATTGATGATCTTTTTGATCAATTGCAAGGAGCTAGATACTTTTCTAAGATAGATTTATGCTCCGGATACCATCAGTTGAATGTACAAGAAGAAGACATACCTAAAACTACTTTCAGAACTAGGTATGGTCATTACGAGTTTACAGTCATGCCCTTCGGACTAACAAATGCTCGAGCATCATTTATGGACATGATGAATAGAATCTGTAAACCATACTTGGATAAATTTGTAATTGTCTTCATCGACGATATACTCATTTATTCCAAAAGTCAGAACGAGCACTGTCAGCACTTGGATGCACTCTTAACTTTGTTAAGAAAAGAGAAACTTTACGCCAAATTCTCGAAGTGTGAATTTTGGCTATAAGAGGTACAATTTTTAGGACACATGGTGAATCACGAAGGAATTCACGTAGATCCTTCCAAGATAGAAGCAATTACCAAGTGGAAGGTCCCGCAATCAGCTATGGAAATTAAACGCTTTCTAGGATTAGCTGGATACTATAGGCACTTTATTAAGGATTTTTCCAAGATAGTTGTGCCATTAACTAAGCTAACCTGCAAGGCAGTTAAGTTTGAATGGGGGCAGAGGCAAGAAGAGGCCTTTAGGATTTTGAAGCAAAAGTTAACAAACACCCCAATTCTAGCCTTGCCAGAAGGAACAGAAGATTTTGAAGTTTACTGCGATGCTTCTAAGCTAGGATTAGGATGTGTGCTAATGCAATGCAAGAAAGTAATTGCGTATGCCTCAAGACAATTGAAGAAGCACGAAGAAAATTATACGACTCATGACTTAGAATTAGGAGCAATAATTTTTGCCCTTAAGATTTGGAGACATTATCTGTATGGAAGTAAGTTTACTGTTTATACAGATCATAAGAGTTTAAGATACATATTTGGGCAAAAAGAACTGAACATGAGGCAAAGGAGATGGATGGAGATCCTAAGTGACTACGACTGTGATATTCAATATCACGAAGGAAAAGCAAACGTAGTTGCTGATGCTTTAAGTCGTAAGTATCATGAGAAACAACGACGAGTTCGTGCTCTTAGGTTAAGTTTTCAATTAGACATAATGGAACAACAGAAGAATATTCAGGAAACCGCAATCAAGGATGATGCTGAAGGAATGAAAGGACGAATAAATGAATTAGAGCAAGGAGCTGACGGAATTTGGAGATTCCACAAAAAGAGGATTTGGGTACCTAAGCAAGGGGAGTTAAGAAATAAGATTTTAGAGGAAGCCCATAAATCTAGGTATACTATGCACCCTGGAAATAATAAGATGTACCAAGATTTAAGAAATAACTTCTGGTGGATAGGAATGAAAAAGGACATAGCTAAATATGTTTCTAAGTGTCTTATTTTTCACAAGTTAAGGCAGAACACCAGAAACCTTCAGGATTACTCCAACAATTAGAAATGCCGGTATGGAAATGGGAACTTATAACCATGGACTTTGTTACTAAGTTACCCAAAATTAGAAAAGGTAATGACGCAATTTGGGTAAGTGTGGATCGATTAACCAAATCAGCTCATTTTCTACCCATGAAAGAAACCTTTAGCATGGAAAGATTGGCAAAGTTGTGTGTAGATGAAGTCGTATCCTTACATGGAGTTCCACTCTCCATTGTGTCGGAAAGGGATAGTCGTTTCACTTCCCATTTCTGGACTAGTTTCCAAGAAGCAATGGGAACCCGACTAAATCTAAGCACTGCATATCATCCTCAGACAGACGGACAAAGTGAAAGGACGGTCCAAACCCTAGAGGACATGCTTAGGGCATGTGTGATAGATTTTGGTGGAAATTGGGATGACCACCTACCCTTAATTGAATTCTCCTACAACAATAGTTATCATGCAAGTATTGAAGCTGCCCCATTTGAAGCAATGTATGGACGAAAGTGTAGAACTCCAGTCTGTTGGGCAGAGATAGGAGAAAGCCAATTAGCATGTCCTGAAATTATGCAAGAGACCACCGACAAGATCACTCAAATCAAGGAAAGACTGAAAACGGCTCGAGATCGCCAGAAGAGTTATGCCGATAATCGACGCAAGCCACTAGAATTTCAAGTTGGAGACAAGGTACTCTTGAAAGTTTCTCCTTGGAAAGGAGTAGTTCGGTTCGGTAAGAAAGTAAAACTAAGTCCAAGGTACGTAGGACCATTCCCAGTAATACAGCGAATAGGACCAGTTGCTTATCGCTTACAGCTACCAGGGGAGCTAGCTGGAGTACATGACGTGTTTCATGTATCCAATCTCAAGAAATGTCTATCTGACGAATCCTTGGTAGTACCTCTTCAAGATGTAGAGGTAAATGAAAAGTTAAAATTTGTTGAGAAGCCATTACAAATAGAAGACAGAAAGGTCAAGTTTCTCAAACACAAAAGACTAGTATTAGTCAAAATCAAATGGGATTCGAAAAGAGGACCCGAATACACCTGGGAGCTGGAATCGGAGATGAAGCGAAAGTATCCTCACTTATTCCAATAAATCTCGAGGATGAGATTTTAAATAAGGTGGGGAGGATGTAAGGACCTTCAAAAATGTCCCAAAATGACCCGTAAGTGGAAACCCGGACCCCTGAAACCCTAATCCATAACAAAAATCAAGAAAAACAAATTTTATGGTTTGACGCGGGCCGCGTAAACCTTAAGGAAAGGTTACGCAGGCCGTGACAACTCATTAAAACTCCGGATCAGCTAACAGGCCACGTGTCGACCACCTGGCAAACCTACTCGTAACACTGTAGCCCTAATCTACGAATAGATGGCCCTCACGGGCCGCGTAAGTGTTAAGTATGGGTTTACGCGGGCCGCGTAAAACCCATATTTCAGCTATAAATTGCTTGGATCATGAGCAGTTCACCGATGTCGAAAACTTTTCTAAAAAACGAAGATACACTGCTCGAGATCATAATTTTCATTAGGAAGGCGCTGCTACGATACGGGGTATTAACTCGATCGCTGCTACAATTCAATGTCCGATCGATTGAAACTATCCAATGGATGTTTAAGTGTTGCCCAAATTAGGGCTATACTTTGTCATTCGTCGTGAATTCGATGGATGTTTAAGTGTTGCACTTTGTCATTCGTTGTGAGGGTTTTAATCTCGTGAGTTATCGTAAATGCTGTATTAGTTACTGACCTAGTTCGTGTGCATTGTTATTTAAATTAGGTTACAAGGCTAATCAGTAGGCTAAACTCTGTCCGTTTAAATCTGCAATGTGAGTTATTCTCTTTTATCAAAAAGTATTTTACAATACTCCAATTATTTTCAAAGGTTATAATTACAGGGATTAAGTCGTGGTTATCTTGAATCACTGGCTAGTGGGGTATTGTGCACATTACTAACTTCTCACAGTTAGGCTAATAAATCCTAACAGTGATAATCATCACTACTTGGGTGAAAGGACCCAATAGTGGTATGACCATCGTCACCAGGAGGTGACACGGCGCCAGATAAAAATAAGATAAAAGCCATTGTAATCGCTCTTATGCTGTAATTTATAACTATGTGTCGTTTTATCAAATTTGAATGACTCACCAGTATTTCCCCGCTAATAAAATATTTTCAAAACATGTTTCAGGTGACTACTGTGAACCAAGGAAAAGTGCTACGGAGCACTAACAAAGCTTGAAGTAGTGGCTCAGTTAAACAAATAAACATGTTTTATAAATCAGGGAATTTCCTTGTGAAATTCCTCTATTGTAAACTACGGGGTTCATCCCGAATTATGAAATAAAATAATCGGGCATTTTCAAGTTTAAAACGATCCTGTTAATTATTCCGCTGCCAACTTAAATAAATACCACGGGATTTCTGTCCCGCGGCTCCTGGACCGGGTAAAACCTGGTCGGGGGCCGTGACACCAAGTGTGGGGATGCAGTATCTCGAGAGTGGGTTGGTTAGATTGATGATTTCAAATGCTTGAATTGGTTGAAATTGGCGAAAATTGATAAAAATGAAAATTTTGAAAAAGTTTCGTAAAGATTTTTGCGTAAAATGGAAAATTATAGGTATAATCGGATTGTTGGTTTTCAATTATTAAATATACGAGATAATAAAACGGTTGAAAACGCGTCTAATTTAGGATATATGGGTAGGCCCAGCTAGTTGAAAGGTTCCTTAGGATTGATATAAAATACTTAAATATTAGGAATCTTGTGGGTTCTCGCCTTAGGAGCTATAGCAAAACCGAAATTATAGAGGGTATAAGGGATTCTTTTATAAATAAAAAGCTTATAAGTATTCCGGTTAAATGGCACATCTGTTGCTTTTTATGAAAATAAATCTGAAACAAGATGGCGCCCAAAAAAAATCCATCTTTCCATTATATTGAGCTAGTTGTGTATTGACAAAGCCTGTTGTATTGCCACGGGGATGGTGACTCGTGTGATACATACACCCTCTAGGTGGAGTTAGAAAAAAATGCGTGAAACTTATGGCATTAACCACTGGGATGGTAACTCGGGTGGGGTATGTCCTCTAAGTTGATCGTATACAAAAGCATGTCGAAGCTCATAATTATCATCCATTATCCATTATAAATTTAATCGAAAATATATAAAAGCTTGTTATATAAGACGGTAATCTCAAAAACTTGAAACGGGATTAGGTGATAGTATGGTTTTTTAGTGTGAGACCCATAGACGAATAATGCACCTGAACTTAAAGGATCCTGATTAAGGGCTTGGAAACCGGTGGTTGGGTTTAAGCGGATTATATACCTGCAATCTTAGTTAATGCGTGATTAGACTTGTTAATAAGATAACTGCATAAATTGAAAGCCAGTGATTTGAGTGTGATTCCATTGCAAATAATTTTTCGGGACGAAAAAAGATAAGTGTGCGGATGTGATAGAGAGTGTGGAACCCGAACCATAATGTGTGTTACAACACGTGTTTATTGTGTTTTAAGCAACTATGTACCTTGAATGTGTTAACTACGAGTGTCTTTGGTGCTACAGGTGAATCACTTAATTTGGTGAAGTTAGGATGCGTGGTGATGAAGCGGACCACCTATAGATGAAAACCGAGGCACGTCACGTTGCTAGGTACTTGTTGTGGGTGATAAAACAACTTCGAAGCACAAGAAACGGAAGGTAATTAAGTCCAGGGGGCTGTTTGTCATTTGCTGAAAGTTGAAATATAGCTAAACAAGAAGTCATGACATGCGCGACGTAGGCTACGGTTGTTCAAGCGTAGCCTTTGGTTGAGTAGAATGGACAAAAAGGTTTCCAACATGTTTGAAACGTAGGCTACTATTGATGCGCGTTGACTACGGTGTATGGAGACAAACTCAGCAACTACGGACCGTAGGCTACGGACCGTAAGCTACAGTCCCAAGACCGTAGCCTACGATGGATATAATGGTAGCGCGTGGACTTGTTTTGTGAAAGGGTTAAAAGGGTTTTGAAACCCTAAGATACATACGCATACACTGTGGGACTTTTGAGGGAGACCAAACACATATTTTGGGGATCTTTTTCCCATCATTCATCATATCTTACACCAAATCGAAGATCAAGATCATGAATTCAACTGTTTCTCAAGTATTTGAAGATCATTCAACCGCGATGAGTGGCTAATCTCCTAGTGGTTTCCTCCAGGTGGAGGATTCTTGTAACTAGACTAAGTTATGTGTTTTTTATTGTGTTGAACTTGGTAATCTAAGCATTCTATGCTTTTTACCATTGGATTTGATTGATTGAATTGTAAACGATTGGATTTGCTTTAACCTTAATTTTGATTCATTCAATTCTCGAGAATTCTAGTAATTGGGATATATTTCATAGGGGTTAGGGTTGGTAATTTCAATTGATCATTCATATGATAATCTTTCATTGTTTTTGCAATCAAAGTAAGTAATCTTTGGATAATCACAATCAATTAACCAAATTATGCAATCATGTCTTTGTGATTGTAACAGTCAAACATGTAACTGAAGTTTACTTTCAATCTAAAATCTACAAGACCTGTTGTTTTCTCCCATTGTTTGCAACTCAATTTTAGTAATTCGTTAGTTAAATCAAACAACCATCAACCGAGTTTATATTTTTTGCAAGTAGTTAATCAGTACTTAATTCATAACACTTTCCACCAGACTCCTCTGGATTCGATACCCTGCTTACCCTAGCTACCCAGGTTAATTAGGTTTTTGCATAACCCGTTCGACAGTCATCAAGAGACACATCATAAAAGCGGTTTCAAAGAGGGAGATCGGGTTCGGCCTCGAGTAAAGGGTTGTACACCGACTAGTTGGAAAAAAATGGGACGAAAATAGACACATTCAATTTCATCCAACAACAAAGGATCGAGATAAGGAAAAATATCCAAGCGTCGTACCATAAGAAAACATCTCTAAAAGAAAACGCGAATATATGAAATTTCTCGCCATGCCCGTCAATCACCTTACCGGCCCAGAATTGGAATTGATGTTCCAAATGAAACAAGAAATCTTGAAAAAATATGATATGGATAAATCATGAAGTTTTTAATCTTTTGTTTTTTATTGTATGTAGTTTTTTTTAGTTTTATTTGTAGTTTAAAAAAATATGTGCAATATTTTATTTTAGTTAGTGTGTCAATTTAATTAAATGGAATTTTACATAGTAAAAACAAAAAAAATATATCAAAATCCACATGTCTGGCCACACCACCCCACACCCCTTCTTTTAGACCGCCTGGTGTAGGCTTGCGTTTGGGGCGTGGGAAACCAACTCAAGCCTTGCACACCATCCCCTATGGGCTTGGCTTTGGGCGTTGCCCCTCTAGTGTTGGTGTTGTGCCTAGCGTGGGGCGCTGGCTGGGTTGAGGTGGCTGGCTGTAACTGGCTAGTTAACTAAATGAAATTTTTAATAGAGTTGGCCATGCGCAGCTAAAAAAAATCATGCCACGCCACAAAAAAAAAAAAAAAAAGCCATGCCACCCAAAAAAAGTCACGCCCAGCCAAGCCACACCATGTGGAGCCCACCTCCGCCACATGTCAACCCAAGCCCCCCACACCCCGCAGTCTTAAAGAATTACCTTATGGACCTCACACCCGCCACGTGTCAAGCAATGCCCCAACCCAAGCCCCGCACCCTGCGCTCAATGCTTAATCCATTTCAGATCTCCCCAAGATAACGACCTAAAAGCTAGGGGGCTGTAATAGGGATTGCAAAAAACCCGAGCCTGATGGGTATACCCGAAACCCGACACATATGGGACGGGTATACCCGATACCCGACGGGTATTGGGCCGGGTTTGGGACTAGTTTTAAAAATTTTCACGGGTATGGGTCGGGTATGGGATTAGATGATACCCGACCCGATTACGCGAAACCACATACCCGTTTACCCGAACTATATACCCGATTTTTTTAATTTATATTTTTATTTTCCATTAACCATTTTCTATTAGTGATTTATTTTAATATGTTCATAATGTGAAAAAATAAATCTTCCTTTAGTATATGTATTTGATAATAGTTTTTATATTTTGTATATTGTGAAGTATATACATGTAAGTGTATAAGTATTATAAAGTTATTATTAATTATATATACTAATGTTCCCATTAAAAATAGGGCTGACAAATCATGTCTTAGTAGGTTTAACAGGTATCTGATAACTAGAACAACAAAAATTTTAAACATGAATACGACTCGTTTAACTAATTTATATCGAATGTCTATAAGACAGATGTATATTTTATACACCTAGAAGGAGAAATAATGGATCATAACTTTCAAATTTTGATTATTTTTAAAAACGTAAAAAATCACATGGTATACTTTTCTGTTATCGTGTCTTAGCAGGTTACCTACAGGTTATCTATTACCAGCCCTAATTAAAAATAAACTGATTTTGAACAAATCTCATCCCTTAGATCATCCTGAAACAAAATCCTAACCATTTAAAATCAAAATTTTCTTCTCAAAGCAGAGGTTAAAAGGCAGTTCAGGTACAGTTGTATTATAATCCCCACTATCCAAAATTTTAGTACATAGTTGTATTATAACCCCCACTATCCAAAATTTTAGTACCCGGTTTTTTAGCCCTGAGAAACTGTACATCAAACGACCACATTCTCCAAACGCTGAAGAGGAAGAGCAAGATCGAGAGCCATGAAATTATCGACAATAAGGTATGATTTAATTGCAAATACAGTCTGCCTGTTGTTTTCGCCTACACTATCTCTTCTTCAGCAGCAGTTGATTACAAGTCAAAAAATTGCAAAACCATTGATCAGGAAGGGTTTGGGTCGCATAGTGATGAAGTAGCCAAGGGTTACGTGAGGAGGGATTTGAGGCCGAATGATCGAAGTTTCCGTGAGCAAATTACGTTGTTTTGTTCATAGAATTATACCAAGAATCTGAGGTTTGATTTCAGTTCTTCATCTCATGACCTTCGAATTTATTAAGCAATTGTTATTGTAATTATATTAGTTACGGGATTACTTTATTGAAAAATTATCATTTTCTACCGTGGTTATATCACTTCTCCCAACCAATTAATTGTGTTAGGCATTGTTTTGGAGCATATTTTAACAGATTGGAGCATTCATAAAATATGATTAGAGTCTGCTCCATTCTGTATAAACGAGTCTGAATTTGATCTCCTTTTAATATAGAAAGTGTTTTGTTCACCGACGTCGCCTACCATGGTTTTAATGTCTTTTCTTACAGTTTCTGGAAGAAGCAGCTGAACTTGCTAGAGATGTGTATAAATCTTCATTCCAGCTTCAGCCTTGATGCGTTATCAGTTGGATATTTTTTTTTATCTTTGTTTAGATGATCTTCGGTTTGTAACTTCCAAGTAATGTACCTAATTGAAATGCTATTAGATTAAGATTGGTCATTAATAACGTTATTTAAGGCGCAAATTACACGGAAGAGGTTTTGTACGTTTTGGAAACCAAGACTTCAACTTAATTTAGCAACCAAATTTAAGAGAATAGGAATATTGAGATTACTTAATCAGTATTTCAGCTTCATTGAGCTACTTTTACTCTGCAGAAAAAGCAATGAAGATAGCATTTTTGTAGCTTTAAGAAAGGTGGAAACGGTGGTATCTGTTTCTTTTTTTTTTTTTTTTTTCTAACATTGCCTTATAATGTTAAATTTGAAGGTTTAATTTGTGTTTCGATGTTTCAGTTTAGGGCTTCAATGAATTCTAGCAGTTTTTCAATCACCAGCAACCTTGTGTCTCTTGCCAGTGACCAGTTCCCTGTTCCGGTTAGTCAGATAAATCATAAATCATAGTTACAATTTATTTGATGCATGAAAAATTATCTAATACTTTTTAAATAAAAAAAATTTCTTCATGACTTGTCAGGGCCGTCACCGAGAATGATAAAAAACTTTTAGGCCCCGTGCGAGACAAAAAAATAATTGGGCCCCTTCGTATAATATAAACTCATCAATCATATATCAAAAACCACAAGACGACGATAATTGTTAAAGGAAAATAAACAAAACAAAGGTAGTGTATTAAAAAGAAGTGTAATATGTGTAAACATATCCAAATTAGTTTGAAAATACAAACGTTTTCATACAAATAAAATTAATAGAACTAAATATTGAGTTCTTCTAAGTTTATTTTGTAAAATGGTTGTAAGAAAAATAAAAAACCTAAAAATTTAAACAAGAAAACATGTAAAGTTTGTTATGTAAAAAGTTAAATAAGAAGAAAAAATGAAAGAACTTTCAAATTTATAAACGCCCAAATTTAGATGTTAAAATCAAAATTTAAACTAAAAAATAAGCTTGCAAAAGTTGCAATTGATGTGAGTGTAGAAGTCAAAATCACAAAAGCACATATCAAGCTGAAATTAGCCCTTGAAGCCCAAACAAAAAATGAATGTGAAGAAGCCAAAATAACAATAGCTTATCCATTGGGAATAGCCCAATGGTGTTGGTGAGTTAGATAAGGTGTAGAATAGTAGGAGGTCATGGGTTCAATCCCCATGGTATGCAAGTTTAGCCATTCAAAAAAAAAAAAAAACAATAGCGGGATTCGAACTTGGAACTGAGAAGTCTCATGCAATTTTCGCATCCGCTGAGCTGAAGTTCAGTTTGTGTATTTTAAACTACAAAAGTGTATATATAAATATATAATACTTGTTTTAAAACAACTTTGGGCCCCGTAGATGTTTTGGGCCCTGTGCGTTTGCACCTCTCGCACAAGCACAAAACCGGCCTTGCTTGTCGTATTCAGATGAAAAAATTAGGAGAGTACACGCTGCTAGATGGTATTAGCTTTCAATAATTAGTAACAATCACACTTTTTGTGTTGCATATATGTAATTTTGATGTGTTCATGTTGACAAGTTATTTGAATATCGATAAAAATTCATATAATTTTCTTCACCACATAATGTTCCCAAAGAGAATTCCCAGGTAATATAAAATAATATACTTTTTTCTAGCTTTTTATAGTTGTTTGTCAATTTAAAGTTGTCTTATCTACCAATATGGATGTTTTGTTAATTAATGTTGGTGCACTTTTAGTTGGACTTGGAGACCGTATCATATTAGAAGCATCAGATCAAGATTTTGAATTCAGTTGGTTTGCTTTTAATTTGTGTTCAATCCATTTCATAGGTAATCGTGGTGATGTGGATTTTTGTTTCTTTTTTTCTTTTATTTGATGCTAACGTCGAGTGATGACGTAGATTGTAACTTTTTTTTTATTTTTAATGCAATTAAAGTATTTTTATTTTTAATAAGTATAATTTTATATATTAAAATAACCTGACCCGTTGGTTATTAGATAGTAAATAAAGATAAAGATTATAAACTTTTATATAAACAATTAAAACTATCTTTATCTTTATAAATAATAAAAACGTTAATATATAGTTTTTAGTTTTATTAATTAATATATGGTTATCAGTTATCTTTATTCTTATCATCAAAATCTTTTAATTTTATCACTTATCTTTATCTTTATCATCAAAATATCTTCTACAAATTTTAATTGAGACCACCTCATAAAGCGACATGTGTCCTCAAAATGGTATCTTTTACTATATAGTATAGATTTTGATGTGTTCATGTTGACAAGTTATTTTAATATCGATAAAAATTCATATAATTTTCTTCACCACATAATGTTCCCAAAGAGAATTCCCAGGTAATATAAAATAATATACTTTTTTTATAGCTTTTTATAGTTGTTTGTCAATTTAAAGTTGTCTTATCTACCAATATGGATTTTTTGTTAATTAATGTTGGTGCACTTTTAGTTGGACTTGGAGACCGTATCGTATTAGAAGCATCAGATCAAGATTTTGAATTCAGTTGGTTTGCTTTTAAATTTGTGTTCAATCACCGTTATCCTTTTAAGTGTTCTCCCTTTTGATGACATAACATGTGGTCGATCAATAGTTTTCCATATTTACATTAGTAAATGTAAGGCTGGACGGTATGGGGTTAGTCCCAGCCCCATCCATGTCCGGCGACGGTCCGAACACCGTGCCGCCCCCCTCCGTCCCCGTCTTGACCGTCGAGAGCTAGACGTTGGAGACGGGCCATGTCAAAACAAAAATCCCCCCCTTTTTAGGCTTTGTTACCGTTTAAAAAAAAAACAAAATTTCCAATTTCAAAAAATTATCAAACGGTCAAATTCCAATTTTTTACCAAAATATCCCCTAAAACTATATAAAACCTCCCTTTTTTACACCATTTTTCTCACTTTTCATCTACCACAACTCATCTCTCCCTCTCATTTTTTATAAACATCTTCCCCTTTTATAAAATTATATTCTACAATGGATCCCTTCAACAACCGAGCAACTCGAACGTCCCCAACAACCCGAACAACCCGACCCAACCGAACATCCCGAATGTTTTCTCGGTTCCGGGATACTATTCGACGATAGAACCGAACCAATTCTCTCAATATTCCTCAAACGCCTTTGCCGCATTCCAAAACTCACCGAACGTTTTTGCTCAACCGCAACAAAGTCAAGCCATACAACAATTGATGATGCGGGGTGCTTTTAATATCCAACCCGTGCAACCCTTTCAACCCGAACCGAACCCGAAGCAACCCACCCGATCCGAACCCGACGAGGACGTCGAAGTTGTTCCCGAGACCCAACCGCAAAAAGGCAAGCAAGTTGTGACTGAGCAACCGTCCAAACCAAAGGCGAAACTGTGGACGCAACTAGAGGAAGAAGCCTCAGCGAAGGCTTACGTAGGCACGTCGACACACCCGATAAAAGGTTCGTAAAAATAACTTCTTTTTTTTTAAGTTTATATTTTGTAGTATTAGTTTTATATTTTTTTGTAACATATTTTTTTTGTAACATATTTTATAGTTAATAATCAAACGGGTGAGGGGTTTTGGATTTGTAACATATTTTATAGGTAATAATCAAACGGGTGAGGTGTTTTGGAAGGCGGTTTTGGCGAAGTTCCTTGAGCTAATGGACCAAGGCCCGTATCGAGATATCGACTCGGTGTCATCTAAGTGGCGAAAAATGAGCGGGTTCGTCAATAAGTTTTGCGAAGAATATAATAAAGTATGTGGAAGTGGGCGTCGTAGCGGGATGAGCGACGATGATGTGTTCAAAAAGGCGTTGGATCTTTACAAGTCAAACAATAATACCACGTTTGGAGACGTTCGGACGTGGGAAATTATGCGAACACAACCAAAATGGGCGCCGATCCCGAACGAGGTGGAGATGGCGAAGCGGCAAAGGACATCGGAATCCGGTAGCTATAGCGCCGGCGGCTCGGACACGCGATGTCACATAAACTTAAACGATGACGCCGAGTTCGACGAAGAAGAATACGTCGTACATGAAGCGGAGCGTCCCCCGGGCCGGGACAAATCAAAGAAGGAGCGAGCGAAGAAGAAAGAAAAGCAAAAAGTTGACCCGAAGATGGACGAGTTTATGACCCAATTTAAAACGTACACTGAGGTCACGGCCCAAAAGGCGAGGCGAAGGAGTGGGCCATCGAAGAAAAGTCTCGCGTGGCGGGAGAAAAAATTCGATTGTCCGATGAAAAGATTCGATTGTCCGATGACAAGGTTCGGCTCAAGGAATGGGAAATATTAACGATGGATGTTGATAGTTATCCCGAGCCGAAACGTTCGACTTTGATAAAACTACAAAACGACATCATGAATAAGCATCAAAGTGGTTGATTTTTTTTTAAGTTTATGTTTTTTTTAATTTATTAGGATTTTTTTTTAAGTTTATGTTTTTTTTAAGTTTATGTATTGTGTTTTAATATTAATGAAAATATTTTCTTAATTTTTTTGTTAAATATTTAAAAAAAGTGGAAGATTAAAAAAAATATATAAAAGTGGTGAGGTAGGATCATCTAGGATCATCCTCCCATTTCCACTAGTTTTGTGGGATGGACCATCCTCCCAAGGATGGTGATGTGGCAATGACGTGGCGGATCATCCTCCCTTGGAGGATCATCCCCATACCATGTAGCCTAAGGGGCCGTAGTAGCTAAAGAGTAGTCCCAGGAGATAGTTATTTGAATCTTAATTTTAGGAAACGAAAGACTTCTTGTTTAATCAATATCGAGTTTGAGCATCATGCCCCATTAACTAAAGCCCACTGAGACAGTTCATGCCCATTAAGACAGTTCATGGCAGTGTTATTTTAAAAAATACCATGGAAAAAGTTGGAATCTTCGTCCCCTCTAATGCCCGTAGTGGTAACCTCTCATGACCCCTTGTGATTTGGGGTTATATGACACGTGGCAAATGCGTAAGAAGGGGGCTTATATAACTTGAGTTTGTAGTGGTTAACCCCTTCAATTATATATGTATATATTTATGTATATATGTGTGTGTGAGAAACTTTAGTGTAGTGCCGTTATAATTTTCGCGAGGATGACTGGAATCCGCCTTATGGCGTCCCTCGGGGCGGTGTTTCGCAACGCCATACGGCGCTATGTTCTGCTTTCGCGCCACACAACCTATCACTACACACTGACTAAGATCATTCAATATATCATGTTCTATACTGAGCAACCTGTTTTTCACTCTAAATTGAAGGTTTTTTCATCTTCATTAAGATCCCAGAATTCTAGAAGTTCATCCATCTTAAAAAGATTAATTTTTCGTTCTTTGGAAATCGTATCATACTCCTCTTTAGCTATTTTAAGCCATTTTGGTGTGAAAAATTAAATTATATATATAAAAATGTATATCGTCATTATGTCATTAATATTTCCGTCCACCGGAAGGGTATAAAACTAGTTTATAATAGTTGTTGTATAAATAAAATAATATAATAATTACAATAGTAAAAAAAAGTAGAGATAGCAATGAGACAAAATGGGTATGTTTGAAGAATGAGTGAAAATCTGATGACCCATTAGAGATGCTCTTTCAAACACAAGATGACAATATATGGTACTGAATTGTTATAGACTGAAAAGTAAGCAAATGAACATTATCCTCTGCCAACCCACGGTCCACCCACATACCCATCTGACTCTTGTGCATTAACATAGAAGCATATTGGATGAACCAAACAGGATTTTGGTACATATTCAACTGGTTCATTGATTGCTTGAAGAACTCACCGGCATCCTATCCAAAAAGGGTTGTACTCATACTCTTTTAAAGCATTCATCCTTGATCAATTTTTAGTAGTATCACGATATCTTTTGCTTAATTATGGTGTTTCGGATTGCTTTATGTATATCTAGTTTTGATACACATAGTTGTAGTTTTATCATTGCTCCAACTGATTGTTTAAAATGATATAAGTTGCTTCTATTAAGCATGTATTTCAAAAAGGAACAAGCAGATAAACAGTTATAATAAACGATCTTAACTACTCTTTATTTATAGTTTCTTTCAGCAATATGAATAATGAAGCAGCTGCCTCAGATACCAGATGGGTGTATGACAGTCCAGTCAATTCTGATGTTGAAGCAAAGCTGAGGAGTTTCTTGCTTGAATTAAAGAATACTGATAGAATACTTGGAATCCAGGTGTGCTTCCAATACACTTAGGGGGCGTTTGGTTCACATGAATTCAATGGAATTTAAGGGAATTGGAATTTGAATTCCATCTCTTAAGTTGTTTGGTTCACAGAATTTGATGGAATTGGAATCCTAATTCCAATCTTCATGTGTTTGGTTAACAATGGAATTGGAATTGGAATTAGGCATGAATTCCTTCAAATTCCTTTAACTAAAGGAATTCAAAATCCTTCCTATATGTGAAGGAATTAAAGTAAATTCATTGGAATCTTCGACCGTTTCGACCCGCACCGTTTCAACCCGTACCGTTTCGATCCGAACCGTTTCGACCCATACTGGTTTCGATCCGAACCGTTTCGACCCGTAACATTTCGACGCGAACCGTTTCGACCCGTACTGTTTCGACACGTACCGTTTCGACGTGAACCGTTTCGACCCGTACCGTTTCGAATCGAACCGTATCGACGCGAACCGTATCGACGCAAACCGTATCGACGCGAACCGTTTCGACACGTACCGTTTCGACGCGAACCGTTTCGACCCGTACCGTTTCGACCCGTACCGTTTCGAATCGAACCGTATCGACGCGAACCGTTTCGACCCGTACCGTTACGACCCGAACCGTTTCGAATCGAACCGTTTCGACCCGTAACGTTTCGACGCGAACGGTTTCGACCCGTACCGTTCCGACCCGTAACGTTTCGACGCGAACGGTTTCGACCCGTACCGTTTCGACCCGAACTGGTGGTTGTGGGTGTCAGGGTGATGAATTCCAATTCATTTGACAACAAAACACAATAAAAATGGAATTGAGATTCCAATTCCAACAATTTCCAATTCCAATTGGAATGTTTAAATTCCAAATCCAATTCCTTCAAATTCTAATTCCTATACAAATTCCAATTCCAATTCCAAATCATTCCGCGAACCAAACGCCCCCTTAGAGTCTCGAAACGTTTACCCTTTTTTGCAACAGATTTCCTCTGTCACTAATGATTGTGTTCAATATTCATTATCAGAAAACACTTTATTTTGGATGACCCGACGCTGTTTCTTATTGCTAGATGATCATTTAATTAATTGGATTATGTTATTGTGTTTATTAGGTTTGTGCATACAAAGATGGGAAAGTGATAATTGATACTGCAGCAGGAGTACTCGGAAAAGATGATCCTCGACCGGTTCAGCCCGACAGCTTATTTAATTGTTTCTCTGTAACTAAGGCCGTCACAGCTGGAATGATACATTGGCTGGCTGATAAAGGGTATGGTCTCTTGTTTCCATGATAGCTAGATCGTTGCACAATCGTTTGGGTAACAAGTTAAAACCGGTAATAGGAACCCTTCGGATTTCTAGATGGTTTGGAGAATGGGTAAGTGCTTCTAGGCATTTACTGAAAAGTGTTTGTACAAGTAGGCAGTTTGCTACTATATATGGGTAGCGAACTGATGCAAAAGCCGACACTGGAATGTTGGAGTTCGTTGGTGTGGCTAGCTAACTCAATGAATTTGCTGATGAGCTAGAAAAGTCAAAATTAAGTGAGAAGGCAAACTTGCTCTGTCTGGAAACTCCAAGAAGGCTGGAGGAGTTTGCTCGTCTGACAAGCAAACTTAAAAATTTCTTGTTGCATGAGTTCCAAACCGGAAGCTACGAACAATAGAAGAGGCGTGTTTCCTGTGTTACCACCCACTACCTCTGACGTGAGAATAAATATTCCTAGTGATACGAATGTAACTCTCTGGAGCAATTCGGAGTTAATAACCGTTCTCTCAAGTGAGAGTCGATATTTATAACTCTTATACCTAGTATGTTCCTTGCTCGCTGAGCATTTTTCGTTCACAGTTTTTACCCATCGGTCCTCGCCTGTGCTTTTACTATGTACCTTAGTTTCAAAAATTTCCCAGAAACAATCATTCTCCAAATCACCTTGAAATTCATAATATTCAAAATATTGTGTACCCCTTAAAATTTTTTCATACTATAAATCTAAAACCTATATGATTACCATGTGATTTAACTACTTGAATAAAATGATTAACATGTGGTACATATACCTGTATACATTAAAATACAATTTCGGGCGACTTCTTTTAACTTGTTCAAGCTATTTGATCTAAGGATAAACGGGTCAAATAAATAATATGTATTTCATCTTAGGACACTGAAGCTTGACGAAAACGTTGCAAATATATGGCCAGAGTTTGGAACGAATGGAAAAGATCAAATAAAGGTTCTCTTAATCTCAATTCTGCTTTTTCCTTTCTTCTTAGTTAATGCATGTTATAGTTATCCCAGTAGAACAATCATTAGTCATTACTAACCATGTTTTTTATTCAACTGATATTTCCTATCAGAAACCAATTAAGTATGGAGTTGATAATTTTCGAGCATTGAGCTCCGGACGTCAAAAACCACGAGCTTTGGCTCTCCTCCGGAGTTGTAACCTTTTTTATTGAGAGTCGAAACTCGTGGATCCGGACATGTTTAGTCACTTGCTGGCCCAGTTTCATATTAAGATATATAGATGCTTGATGTTAAAAAAAAAAAAAAAAAAAAAAAACTTATTTAGTTCTGTATCATTAGTAAAAAATGTTAATATTTATATTTAAAGAGAAAAGTAATTAACTAATTACGTTTCCTTTTCTAATTCCTCAGGTTAATCATGTACTTAATCATACAGCTGGTTTACACAATGCTCTTGCTGGCATCTGTGAACACGACCAAACGTTATATTTAGATTTTGACGAGTGTCTAAAACGCATTGCTATGGTTGCACCCGAGACCGAACCTGGTCGTGTACAGTTATATCATTATCTATCATATGGCTGGCTTTGTGGTGGGATCATTGAGGTAAGTTCCAGGAACTACATGTGGGATCTGGATTCGTGGTGTTTACTGTTTAAAAGCTCATGATCTTTGTTGTACACAATGTGGATTTCAATGGGTGGAATAATGTATATGTTGTTGAATGTGCAGCATGCATCTGGGAAGAAGTTACAAGACATTCTTGAGGAAGCTGTTGTTCGCCCGCTTGACGTTGACGGCGAGCTATATATTGGAATTCCACCCGGTGTGGAGTCTCGTCTTGCAACTCTTACCATAGATAAAGATGATCTCATCTTGTTAGACCCGCAACACGAAATCCATAAATCCAACCCTTCTTCGGCCTTCACACCTTCCTCATGCACGCTTAGCATGGTTTCAAGCCTTATTCCGCTATCAAATACTCTTGATGCCCGTCGTTCCATACAACCGGCCAGCAATGGACACTTCTCGGCTCGTGCTTTGGCTCGTTACTATGCTGCACTCGTGGATGGTGGTGTTGTCCCACCTCGCCATCTACCACCACTCGAAAGCCACCCCACGAGTGATGAAGTTGACACCAAAATCTTTACCAGCCCAAAAGAGAAAATTCATGATGCATTTTTGGGAAATGGAGCTTATAAGGATTTGATCCTCCAAAATGGGGCGATTGGGATTGGGCTTGGGTTTTTAAAATTGAACAGAACCGATGGTTCGGTAATCGGGTTTGGTAACGGCGGTTTAGGTGGATCTATGGCTTACTGTGACATAAACAACAGGTTTGCAATTGCTGTGACCATAAACAAGTTGTCTTTAGGTGCTTTGACCGGGGAGATAATCAGGTTTATTTGCTCGGAACTTGATCTTCCTATACCACAACTCTTTGACGTTCCATCTACTAAATGAAGATCGAGGTTGGATCTAAACTTGTTGAAGATTGATTTGAAGTTGTAATGGTTCACTTTCTATCACTTTATTTACTGTTTTTCATCAACTATTTGTTTCCCTGTAGACAATACCGTGTTCTAAAAATGTGAGGCGGTAACTCCCGTCGAAAAAGAAAAACTACCTAGCAACTCCCTTTCATTTTGGGAAAAAAAGGCCAAAATAAACACTTGAATCAGGATATATATAGACGCTACATGGAAACCATAGTACAGCTTAGACGCTATACTTTTAAACCGAATAGCCAATTCATGAGAGTTCTATTAGAATTATAAACTTAATTATTATTGTATATTTGTAATTATTAGGATGCTTTATCTAATTATGCAAATATCATATTATTGAACAGAGGTGTGACACCTGTGTCTCTGCGACCATCAAACAAATACCAAACCAATGAAATATTGTATTTCATACTTGGGATTTGTATAAATATGTGTATTTTTTGCACATATCAATTCTTGTTCGATTTCAAGCTTTAAATCGCTTTCTGGAAGGTTATATGCGCACTGATGCGTAAATATAACCAGTTTAATGCAACAAACACTCCGGAATAGTGAAATAGGCTTAACATACCCTAAATAATCTTTACATAACTTAGAAATAAGTTTTGGAGGGTTTGGTGTGGCGAAATCAAGTTTATTCGCTTACATGGACTAATTTCGACAAACTGCGAAAGTATGACGATTTGTACTGTAACGAACATTCCGGAACATGACCATAAGTTAAACATACCCTACATATCCTTTACATAGCTTATAAATAGGCTTTGAGGGGTTCGGTGTGCTAAAGTAACTTTTTGGTCATTCGGGGACTAAAAGCGTCAAAAAGTGTATAAGTTTGCATTTTCGCGCATATCTTACGTTCTGAATACATCCGGACATCCAAAACTTTATGTAATCATTAAAATATTTATTTTAGTGATTGGCATGATAAAATTCCATTCGTCGCGTAATTTGGATCGTTTTTCGCATTCGTTCGTGTTTCGTCGTAATTAACCGAACAACGCAACCGTACGACCAAGCGAACCGACATCCGAGATATTTTTGAGCATTTTCATATTCCCTATACTTTAACTTCATTTTAGAGCCTTGAAATGGGATTAACGGGGCTTAAACGTGTCAAAAATGCATCAAAAACCATGTTTTGCACATTCAGGGACCAAAATTGACAATCTGCCATAGTTATCTTAGGAAGGGACCAAAATGGAAAATCTAAATTCCAGCTTGTTCCAGCTATTCCCCTCATTTACACATGGTTTTAATGAAACTAGGGGCTCCCATGGTTTCACAAAACCATGGGCACATGTGTATGGATGAGATCGAAGCTCGTTTTACGATGAACGATCCTAACGATTGTGCAAAAACTATATAAACCCCACCCCCCTTTGCTCTCAAACTCACATTTGATCTGATATTTATCTAAGTTGAGGTGCTTTCACCTCATACCTGAGAATAATCGAGTCAAACTTCCGTTCTTGGACCTTTTGTAATCCTCTTTCGTTCTTTTTTGCGTGAAAGTCAAACTGTGTTTGACTTTCTGCTTTGACCAGTTTATGGTCAACATGAAGTTCGTTTGAACTTCATAACGTGAGCGTAATCACGATGGTTTTAATCTCTTGTGACTATACCTACTGATTACCACGTTATCTAGGCATAGTGGCGAGTCGTAGTTTCGGCCAAAATGCGTATTCTTGCGTATTTTGTAACCAAACTACTTTTAGGTATCAAAACCGTTTGTTTTGATACCAAACTTGTTTTCAAACCTCGTTAAGCATGTTTTAACATGTTTAGCTCGTCACTTTAGGTTTAGTGCTTATGTAGGGTCGTAAGGTAAGCGGTCTAAACAACCGCTTATACTTTCGAACCCGACCCGTTTGGTCGATCTTTAGGATCCGACCAAACACATTAGGTGACCATAGTTGCATAGGGAATAACCTTCCGAGGTTATACCTTATGGTCACGTCGTTTAAGTAGTTGTATGATAGGTAGTTTATATGCCTTAGGTAAATGACCAAAATGTCCTTTTTACGCCAAAATTCATTTTAAGCATATGTAACGTAATTTTTTATATCTAAACTGATTTGGCAACAATATTAGACATGTTGAGGCATATTTTACTTATCATAAGACTAGTTAGGCGGTCCGAACGCGTTTTACGCGAACGACGCGTTAAAGTAGCGTAAGCTACCTAAACGGGTCATGATGGGTCGTAAGCACTTAGGTTAGGTTTCATTTTAGTATGTAGGGTTTATTAAACCATATCATATGAGTTCCAATACTCATTTGGTTTACGAAACCTCATACTATCCGATCTTCCGAGTTAGGTCCGGTTATTAATATAAGTTACCTATATAGGTGCCGTTTAATTTCCGTGATCCCTCTAACTTTGCTTGGTTGTTGTTCAAGACTTCTAAGCACCCTCAAGTGAGTACATAGTCCCCCCTTTTACTATTTTTCAAACATTTTGGGGTGAAACACATGTGCCTACTTGTTACTTTCATGTTTTCCATGTTTTCATATCATATACTTGCTATGTTCATTAGTACACTATTAGTACATAATTTCATTATGTTTTGCTATGTATGTTCACTTAACATGCTAGCACAATTGTTTTACATTTTGAACCATTTGTAATCGTTGGATGTATGTGAACCATTTGTAATCGTTGGATTTATGTGAACCGTTCGTAACCATTTGATTTATGTGAACCATTTGTAACTGTTTGAACCATTGGGTTAGGGAAGTGATTAGCTAACGGGGCGGGTGTAATGCGTTAAAAGCATGGTGGATACGCCGCTGGTACTTCCTATATATAAGTGCTTTTAACACATTATATATCGTTGCGTTATCTAGATCACTTGGGTAAACGATTTTGAAACAATGTCACACAATTATGTTTTCTGAATAATATAAACCATACGAGTCTTATTAACGAGTTTCTACGAGATGTTTTACGATTTGATTTAATAAAACAAAATATTTTGGAGTTAAGAATCATGGCTACGAGATTTTATAAATCATATCCAACTTGATTTGAGTTGGTTAATTATGTCGCAATACTATACTTTTCAAAATAAGGTTTTTAAATAAGTATTGCAACATGTAAAACGAGCCATGAATCTGACACTCACATAAAACCTATGTAATCGCTGGCATTTTTATGCTGGCGTATTTTCACATATGTTTCAGGTACCATAGTTGATGATATTTGATGATGATATTGATGCATGCTCACATAGGAATGGACGAGGCCTTAGCGACTTAATAACAATAAAAGCCTATTTGTTCATGTTTTGTTTCTAATTCCAATGTAATGTAATACATTTAATTAAATAAAACGAAATTGTTTAATCCATGGTTGTGAAACAATGATTCTGTTACAGCACTCCCCGACGTTTCCGCCACGTTTTGTTGTTTTACGTGGTCGGGGTGTGACAGAAAAGTTGGTATCAGAGCCAATGGTTATAGGAAATTAGGTTATTAGTAACGCTTTGACCTAGTCTATAACCTTCCTAGGACCCTAACACAAGATTCTTGTGTTTAGATCTTAAAACATTATTGTCACTTATCCTTAGGTGACAACCACAACAAGAACATAAATTTTGAATCAGCTTTGAAAACTAATCATCTGTTCTAGGATGATTTATTATAAGAATACGAACCTTCAAAGTTTTCAAATTCTCGTAAAAGTTTGGGGTTACATAATGTGAACACGTGCAAACTGAAAAGGTAGGTGCCTGTACCCTGAGCTTTTTGTCTAAGGCTGAAGTGTTCGTACAAATCCGTAATATCGGACCAGTCACTCTTACCTGGGAACTCTTGGGGTGAGTGTCCACTTATAGGCGAGCATGTCTTCGCGATACATTATGAGGACCTAATTACTTTGATTCAGCCTTTGTGTGTCGTTTGTTTGCTTCGTGGTTCAAACAAATGACCATCACCCATGATTTTGGTCGGTAATTTAACATACTATTCTTACCTAATGCCATTTCATTTGTTTTCTCTCTTGTTTCCCCTTTTTTAGAATGCCTCCACGACGCGCAAATCAGGTACCTATTGAAGAGCTGGCAGCTGTCATTACGCAGCAAATGACTGCTGCAATCCCGAACATCGTTGCTCAATGTAACCAAGCTCTCAACAACAATAATGCCCCCTGCAACTTCAAGACGTTCAACTCGGCTAAGCCATCAAAGTTTTCTAGGTCTCAAGGAGCGACTGCACTTCTGCAATGGTTCGAGAGTCTAGAGA
This sequence comes from Helianthus tuberosus, assembly GCA_030545235.1. Taxonomy (NCBI): domain Eukaryota; kingdom Viridiplantae; phylum Streptophyta; class Magnoliopsida; order Asterales; family Asteraceae; genus Helianthus; species Helianthus tuberosus. Next base: position 87,797,870 of record CM060426.1, on the reverse strand, counting down.
GCACCTTCAGGCATGTTCAATGCCCAAATGAGCGAAAGGTAGAATTCGCATCTAGTGTCTTTGAGAAACGAGCTTTGACATGGTGGAATGTTGTGATGAGAGATAGGGGTGCCGATGTGGCACTGGCTCAAACGTGGGAAGAGCTTCGAGCTCTGATGATGAAGGAATTTTGTCCTCGTCACGAGATCAGGGCCTTAGAAAGGGAATTCGACGATCTTAAGCAAGATAGCGGTGAGCATCGAGCCTACACGGATCGTTATGAGGAGTTAAGTCTGTTATGCCCGAATATGGTTACGCCTTTGGATAAGGCAATCGAAAAGTACATTGATGGCCTCCCTGACCCAGTACAAGACATTGTGACTGGTAGTAACCCCACTACGATTAGGCAGGCCATTGAGCTATCTGCTACCTAGACTGAATCTCAAATCAGGAAAGGTAAACTTTTCCGAAAAGGTGATAAGAAACCAATCGAGGAATCAAAACGCAAAGATGAACAGACTGAATCCTCCAAGAAGTCAAGGAAGCGAAAATCTTCCCAGAACTTCGCCGTGGTTGCTCACAATGATCAAGCTGCCCCCAACCAACTAGCTCAACCCCCCTGCTAGGAAGCCATACAACGGAACTGCACCCTTGTGCAACCAATGTAACCTTCATCATCATGCTGGTGTGAAGTGCCGCAAATGCCAAATTTGTGGACTTATAGGTCATACAGCAAGAGTTTACCGAGCTGCAGTTGCACCAAATAAAGCTGACAACAATCCTGCTCAAGCTCGTTTTCCACCAGGTTCTTGCTACAACTGTGGCGAGATGAGTCATTTCCGAAGAAATTGCCCAAAGCTTGCTAATGCAAATCCAGCACAGGGATGAGCATCTGACCGACTAGAAGACAACACCGTTTAGAAATAATCACGTCTTATGTATTATTTTCTTTTGTTGTCAAGATCCATGAAACAGTTGTTATCGTTGTTTATAAATAAATCTTTTATTTACATTGCAATATATTTATGTGGTTGCATGTATAAACAACATATCCCCTACAATACCGACAATCAGGGAATCGTATTCCTTGAAGAACAGACTACCCCCAAAATTCTTCCATTTTATGATCTCTTGCGTTGTCCACGAAAATCCTAAGTACCCGTTTCTTCCAAAGAAAGGAAGTACAAGGCGTAAGTTACAACTCTGGACGAATACCCAAAGCACCACTATAAATCCTTAATAGGGTACCTAAAGGTATTTCCGTAAATCCTAAAATTGTTGTGTACCTTAATTCGAATATTACGTTTCTTTGAAAACAAAATCGAATTTTTGGAAGATCATCCTATCTTCATAGATAGATTCTTGAAAATGATTAAAGTGCCAAATGAAATCCACGGATTGGATTCCTGGTGTGCTTTAAATATCCGTGTCCAAAGATAACAAATTAAAGGTCGAATTAAACAATTATGTGATTATGTGCTTATGTGTTCCCTTTTATGTTTTTGTGTGATCCAAGTTTTTGCTATCCAAATCCTCGTAGAATCTTCCATATCTTCGTATAAGGGATTCATAGTACGATATCCAAAGGTACTACCTTAAATCCTTAATGGGCTTCTACGTAATAGTAAAGACCCTTGGATTATAATGTACTATTCCATAATTAGACCCCTTGAGTGGTCTAGTTAAACAGATTGATCCAAAAATCTGGTTAGGAATATCATATGATGATATAGCTGAAAAGACTCCTTGGTGGTCTAATTAAAGAGATCATTTGTCGATCTAATTAAAAGGACCCTATGATAGTCTAGTCACACTCATCACAGGTTTGATTTTCTTCCCCTTCACATTACAAAACAAACTGTGCGGATTGTGCAAGGAATCACGTAATTATGGATGCATACATAATTATTGAATTCAGTGCACAGAAACCACAGCAAGTTTTGTCATGTGTCTAGAGTTGACTCAGTTCATTTCCGTTTCTGAAGAATACCCATTGAAGAAAATGACTCATTCCGTTCATTTTCGTTTCTGAAGAATATCCATCGAGGGAAATGAATATCCCTGATTTTTCTTTTTCCTTCATTTTCGTTTCTGAATAATACCCATTGAGGAAAATGACTCATTCCGTTCATTTTCGTTTTTGAAGAATATCCATCGAGGGAAATGAATATTCTTGATTTTTCCTTCATTTCCGTTTCTGAAGAATACCCATTGAGGAAAATGACTCAATCCGTTCATTTTCATTTCTGAAGAATATCCATCGAGGGAAATGAATATTCCTGATTTTTCCTTCATTTCCGTTTCTGAAGAATACCCATTGAGGAAAATGACTCATTCCGTTCATTTTCATTTCTGAAGAATATCCATCGAGGGAAATGAATATTCTTGATTATTCGTTCATTTTCGTTTCTGAAGAATACCAATTGAGGAAAATGACTCATTCCGTTCATTTTCGTTTCTGAAGAATATCCATCGAGGGAAATGAATATTCTTAATTATTCATTCATTTTCGTTTCTGAAGAATACCCATTGAGGAAAATGACTCATTCCGTACATTTTTGTTTTGTGAAGAATATCCATCGAGGGAAATGAATATCCTTGATTTTTCCTTCATTTTCATTTTTAAAGATTGTCCGTTGAGAGAAATGACAGGATTATGCCTTGCATAATCTTTGATGGGTTATTCTACGCAAATAGATAAACACCCTAGATTCCATGCAAGGCAATTATTTAACACAGCGTCACAGACAGACTCCTACGAATAAATTTCGGGACGAAATTTCCTAAAGTAGGGGAGACTGTGACACCTGAGCCTCTGCACCCATCAAACAAATACCAAACCAATGAAATATTGTATTTCATACTTGGTATTTGTATAAATATGTGTATCTTTTGCACATATCAATTCTTGTTCGATTTCAAGCTTTAAATCGCTTTCTGGAAGGTTATACGCGCACTGATGCGTAAATATAACCATTTTAATGCAACAAACACTCCAGAATAGCGAAATAGGCTTAACATACCTTAAATAACCTTTACATAACTTAGAAATCAGTTTTGGAGGGTTTGGTGTGGCGAAAACAAGTTTATTCGCTTACAGGGACTAATTTCGACAACCTACGAAAGTATGCCAATTTGTACTGTAACGAACATTCTGGAACATGACCACAAGTTAAACATACCCTAAATATCCTTTACATAGCTTAGAAATAGGCTTTGAGGGGTTCGGTGTGCTAAAATAAACTTTTTGGTCATTCAGGGACTAAAAGTGTCAAAAAGTGCATAAGTTTGCATTTTCGCGCATATCTTACGTTCTGAATACATCCGAACATCCAAAAATTTATGTAATAATTAAAATATTTATTTTAGTGATTGGCTTGATAAAATTCCATTCATCGCGTAATTTGGATCGTTTTTCGCTTTCGTTCGCGTTTCGTCGTAATTAACGGAACAACTCAACCGTACGACCAAACGAACCGACATCCGAGATATTTTTGAGCATTTTTCATGTTCCCTATACTTTAACTTCGTTTTATAGCCTTGAAATGGCATTAACGGGGCTTAAACGTGTCAAAAATGCATCAAAAACCATGTTTTGCACATTCAAGGACCAAAATTGACAATCTGCCATAGTTATCTTAGGAAGTGACCGAAATGGAAAATCTAAATTCCAGCTTGTTCCAGCTATTCCCCTCATTTTCACATGGTTTTAATGAAACTAGGGGCTCCCATGGTTTCACAAAACCATGGGCACATGTGTAAGGATGAGATCGAAGCTCGTTTTACGATGAACGATCCTAACGGTTGTGCAAAAACTATATAAACCCCACCCCCCTTTGCTCTCAAACTCACATTTGATCTGATATTTATCTAAGTTGAGGTGCTTTCACCTCATACCTGAGAATAATCGGGTCAAACTTCCGTTCAGGGACCTTTTGTAAGTCCTCTTTCGTTCTTTTTCGCGTGAAAGTCAAACTGTGTTTGACTTTCTGCTTTGACCAGTTTATGGTCAACATGAAGTTCGTTTGAACTTCATAATGTGAGCGTAATCACGATGGTTTTAGTCTCTTGTGACTATACCTACTGATTACCACGTTATCTAGGCATTGTGGCGAGTCGTAGTTTCGGCGAAAATGCATATTCTTGCGTATTTTGTAACCAAACTACTTTTAGGTATCAAAACCGTTTGTTTTGATACTAAACCTGTTTTCAAACCTTGTTAAGAATGTTTTAACATGTCTAGCTCATCACTTTAGGTTTAGTGCTTATGTAGGGTCGTAAGGTAAGCAGTCTAAACAACCGCTTATACTTTCGAACCCAACCCGTTTGGTCGATCTTTAGGATCCGACCAAACACATTAGGTGACCATAGTTGCATAGGGAATAACCTTCCGAGGTTATACCTTAAGGTCATGTCATTTAAGTAGTTGTATGATAGGTAGTTTATATGCCTAAGGTAAATGACCAAAATGCCCTTTTTACGCCAAAATTCATTTTAAGCATATGTAACATAATTTTTGATATCTAAACTAATTTGGCAACAATATTAGACATGTTAAGGCATATTTTACTTATCATAGGACTAGTTAGGCGGTCCGAACGCGTTTTACGCGAACGACGCGTTAAAGTAGCGTAAGCTACCTAAACGGGTCATGATGTGTCGTAAGCACTTAGGTTAGGTTTCATTTTAGTATGTAGGGTTTATGAAACCATATCATATGAGTTCCAATACTCATTTGGTTTACGAAACCTCATACTATCCAATCTTCCGAGTTAGGTCAGGTTATTAATATAAGTTACATATATTAGGTGCCGTTTGATTTCCGTGATCCCTCTAACTTTGCTTGGTTGTTGTTCAAGACTTCTAACCACCTTCAAGTGAGTACATAGTCCCCTCTTTTACTGTTTTTCAAACATTTTGGGGTGAAACACATGTGCCTACTTGTTACTTTCGTGTTTTCCATGTTTTCATATCATATACTTGCTATGTTCATTAGTACACTATTAGTACATGATTTCATTATGTTTTGCTATGTATGTTCACTTAACATGCTAGCACAATTGTTTTAGGTTTTGAACCATTTGTAATCATTGGATGTATGTGAACCATTTGTAATCGTTGGATTTATGTGAACCGTTCGTAACCATTTGATTTATGTGAACCATTTGTAACTGTTTGAACCATTGGGTTAGGGAAGTGATTAGGTAACGGGGCAGGTGTAATGTGTTAAAAGCATGGTGGATACGCCGCTGGTACCTCCTATATATAAGTGCTTTTAACACATTATATATCGTTGCGTTATCTAGATCACTTGGGTAAACGATTTTGAAACAATGTCACACAATTATGTTTTCTGAATAATATAAACCATACGAGTCTTATTAACGAGTTTCTACGAGATGTTTTAATTTTTTGATTTAATAAAACAAAATGTTTTGGAGTTAAGAATCATGGCTACGAGATTTTATAAATCATATCCAACTTTATTTGAGTTGGTTAATTATGTCGCAATACTATACTTTTCAAAATAAGGTTTTTAAATAAGTATTGCAACATGTAAAACGAGCCATGAATCTGACACTCACATAAAACCTATGTAATCGCTGGCATTTTTATGCTGGCGTATTTTCACATATGTTTCAGGTACCATAGTTTATGATATTTGATGATGATATTGATGCATGCTCACATAGGAATGGACGAGGCCTTAGCGACTTAATAACAATAAAAGTCTATTTGTTCATGTTTTGTTTCTAATTCCAATGTAATGTAATACATTTAATTAAATAAAACGAAATTGTTTAATCCATGGTTGTGAAACAATGATTCTGTTACAACACTCCGGACGTTTCCGCCACGTTTTGTTGTTTTACGTGGTCGGGGTGTGACAAGAGGTGTGGTAGATACTTCAGTGACACCGTTTATTATGTGTATATATGTATGTAGGTATTTACCGGCAAACTTTACAGGTACCAAGACAATTCTGATTATCAACTCCAGTCTGTTTCATAGTTCGTTCGCATTCTTAGTTTTCGTTATCAAACATTCAAACTACAATATGCAATCTGATTCTTACAGTTACGATCAAGTGATGGGTTCTACTTCCGTTGTGTCAATCTCTGATACTATCAGAGCCATGGATACGATTTGGCAGATATCAACAACCATGTTATGCCAACATCGCTCTGAAGAAAGAAGGGAAGATTGAAGGAGAAGGGAACGAGTGAACAAGAAATGTTACTATTGTCACGAATAGGGATACAAGATTGCTTCCTGCAAATTAAATGATTATGATGAAGCAACGCTGTTGATAAAACACCGGAATTCAAAGATAGGGCAGAATACGACTTCTTAGAAGAGTTGATTGTTATGTTACTGAAAATGGTTTATGGGCAGAGATATGGTACGCAAGCACGGTCTTCAAGCATAACTATTCGGGTAATTTAAAAGTTTTTAAAAGAATCAAAATTTCATGTGTAGTGGAAACCAAAACAGGGGAAGATGAATTTTTATTCATCACCGGCATATAAAGTTTTGTGTCCTTAGATTTTAAGTCTATTCTTGGTGTCCCTCATACAAATCTGGCCGATTCTTTCATTTTTGAAGTAACTGACGGGAAACCTTTTATTATTAATTCGGTGATTCGTGGATGTACACTCAGCTTAAACGAGTATGAGTTTCCTATCGATCTTGTTCCAATGAAGTTGGGGAGTTTTTATGCGATCGTTGGTATGGATGGGCTAACCAAACACCATGCAGAAATTGTGTGCTTTGAAAAGTATATCCGAATTCCTCTAGCTGACGGTCAAATTCTTCGAATTTTTGGCGAGACTTCCTCAAAATGGCTCAAGTTAATGTCACGCATCCAAGCCCAAAAGTACCTACTAAAAGAATATGTGGGTTTCTCAGAAGATATTCCTATCATTCGTGATTTTCCTCAAGTGTTCCTAGAAGACATATAATAACTGGACTTCCTCCTGCACTAGAAGTCCAATTTCGTATCAATCTTGTACCAGGAGCAACTTCCGTTGCCAAATCACTGTATCGACTGACTCCATCCAAGATGCGAGAGTTAGCTAGTCAGTTGCAAGAATTGATTGACAAAGGCTTCATTCGCCCTAGCTCGTCTCCACGGGGTGCACCAGTTTTGTTCGTGAAGAAGAGGATGGTTTTTTCCGTATGTGCATTGACTATCATGAAGTTAACAAGTTAACCATCAACAATCGTTATCCTCTGCCGTGAATTGATGACTATTGGATCAACTTCAAGGTGCTACTTGCTTCTCGAATATTGATTTACAATCTGGCTATCATCATCTTAGGGTTCGAGATGAGGATGTTCCTAAAATGGCCTTCCGGACTCTCTATGGTAAGTGCGAGTTCATGGTCATGCATTTTGGGCTGACGAACGCACTGACGGTGTTTATGGATTTGATGGATCGCGTTTGCATACCATACTTAGATCGTTCTGTCATCGTCTTTATCGATGATATCTTGATTTATTCCAAGACCAAGACGGATCATGAACGACACCTTCGTCTCATACTGGAACTGTTACAAACAGAAAAACTATACGCAAAGTTTTCCAGGTGTGAGTTCTAGTTGATAGAAGTACAATTCCTTAGCCAATGTCATAAATGACATGGGTATTCACGTTGGTCTCGCAAAGATTGAAGTCGTTAAAAGTTGGAATACTCCGCGTACACCTACTGAAATTCGATCTTTCCTTGGTTTATTTCGTTACTATCGACGTTTTATCGCCAACTTTTCAAGGATTGCATTACCACTCACTCCCTTGACTCACAAAGACAAACCATTTGATTGGGGGCCTAAGAAGAAGAGGCTTTTCAAACCTTGAAGCAGATATTATGTTGTCTACTGTGATGCATCGGGCTAGGGACTTGTTTGTGTCTTGGTGCAATTAGGCAAGGTGATAGCTTATGCCTCGAAACAGCTAAAGGTTCACGAAAAGAATTACACCACTCATGATGTTGAGCTGGGAGCGGCTGTGTTCGCTTTAAAGATTTGGAGGCATTGCCTTTATGGTACAAAATGTGAAGTCTACACCGATCACAAAAGCCTTCAACATATCCTCAATCAGAAAGAATTAAATATGTGTCCACAACGTTAGGTTGAATTGTTGAATGATTACGACTGCGAGATTCGCTACCATCTTCACAAATTTTGACTGATATCGAGAATCGTATTCGTGAAGCCCAACATACTTCTGTAACGGAGAATGACTTACGTGATGAGTTGTCTAAGTCTAATGGGTTTCTCCATTATTTGAACCGAATGTGGATACCTGCCCGTGATGATCTACATACTTTCTTTATGAACGAAGCCCATAAGTCTCGATATTCGATTCATCAAGGTGCTGATAAGATGTATCAGGATCTCTAAACTACTTATTGGTAGCCAAGAATGATGAAAGATATAGCTCTACTAGTTTTGAAGTGTCTCATGTGTTCTAAAGTAAAGGCAGAACATCAACGAGCTTCGGGTTTGCTTGTACAACCCGAAAATCTAGTTTGGAAGTGGGAAAACATAACCATGATTTTTATTACCGGGTTACCTCACACCTCCGGATGGATATGACACTATTTGGGTTATTTTTGATTGTTTGAAAAAGTCCACTAACTTTATTCCTATTCGTGAAGATTATAAGAAGGAGAAGTTAACTCGAATCTATATCGATGAAATCATGAGTCGACAAGGGGTACCTTTGAGTATCATTTCTGATCGGGATTGACGTTTTACCTCTCGAACGTGGCAAGCTGTGCAATTGGTGTTGGGCACTCAACTTGATCTCAGTATTGCTTATCATCCGCAGACTAATGGTCAGTCCGAGCGTAACATACAAATTCTTGAAGACATGCTACGTTCATGTGTTATCAACTTCAAAGGGAACTGGATGTTCATCTGTCGTTAATTGAGTTCTCTTATGTAACATCCCGAAAATACAAATTTCTTAAATTGCAATTAGTTTGCAAATAAATTAGTAAGATAAACTAACTAGGAATGACACTAGCCTAGTTAGTTAAAGACACATGAGTAGTTAAGGCTTAAAATAAAATAAAAACAAAAGGCAAGGGACCAAATGTGCTTAAATTGAAACTAATACGGATAAAACAAATAAAATAAAAACTCAAACACACTTTTGTGTGTCGAGGTCGAACCAGACAACAGGGGGGGGGCGACCAGAGCTCTCCAAGAACCCTAACATCCACAAAACTCATGAATTGAAGGTCCAAATCTGATCCAAAACGAAATCCGAGCATAGATTAGTGATCCTCATTGCAAGGGGATTATCAGGTATGTAAAATTTGATGAAAATTCCCCAACTTGAAATTCTCATAAATTCGGGAAATCTGAAATTTATGGTTGCATGTTTGTTTTAAGATGGATTAGGAATAATATAGTGTCTAGGGACAAACCCTAGACAAATACAAGTTGAAATCATGTGAATTTTTAGTGAAATCTATGAACACCATTGTAGGTGATTAGTGGGTTATGTATAATTTGATAAACACTAGGAAATTGGGTGTTGTTCTAGTGTAATATGACGATTGTGAAGTGACTTCAGAATTTTAGAAGCTAACAATTATATAAAATGAGTTAATCAATGTGAAATTCGGGCTAAATGATAAGCTAAGGACTTACTATATAATCATGTAAAAATCTGCCCTTAAAAGTGTTTGTGAAAATGCCTCAAAGAAGGCTTAAAACTGAAACTCAAAGTTGAAACGCATAATTATGATGTTTCGGTGTATTACGCGAAATATGGTTTAAAGGGAGTTCTAAACTTGTTATAAATGAACTCTATAGGAAAGGACGCAGGAGCGTCAAGTGGACAAGTAGGTGGCGAATCACGTTTGAAAGGCTTACTTTGAAGGTATGTAACTTCACCCGTTACGTTAAGTGAAATTTTGTTAAGTTATGTATAGTCGTATTGTAGAATAGTAGTTGTGTAAATTTTAAAAGCGATGATGTTCGCTAAATTGAATAATAGTTCAAGGATTGATAAGATCTCATTGGTAGTCATCATATTGGAGGATTTCGAAGATGAGCCAAACGGGTCGAATAATCAATTAAAGCATGGATATTGCTTCGTAATATGATTGATTGGTCTTTTGTTATCGATTAATAATTGACATATCAAAATACAAGAATTTAGTATGTTGGTTTGTTAGAATGAAAGGTCTAAGAAGTTGGGCTTGGCTGAAATAAATAAGAAGATGAAACATAACCTTTCAGGGATTACCATAAATTACGGTAGTACCGTAATTTACGGTAGAGGCCAAGAAGGTTACGGTAGGATTCTACTGAATTACGGTAGACCAATATTTCTCAGGATCCACCGTAACTTACGGTGTCTACCGTAAGTTACGGTAGAGTCCTGTAACATGTGTCAAATTTTGTATATCCTCGTTAATCGAATTCGTTTTTGAGCTTAGTTTCGATTATGTAATATTTCTAAGTACTCTAATACTAATGTTTAATGTAAACATTTCAGTTTCTAGGTATTCAAGGATTACGGATGGCGGTCAAGCAAGCTTTTGAAGAACCGAACACAAACTTTTGAAGCTTCCGCATTAATTAATTATGTTTAGACAATGTTATGATGTAATCAGTTTGCTAAACAACTTTGAATGTTTAAATTAGTCAGTAGTTGACTAATGTTTGTTACCTTAGAACTTTATTTTTGGAACTTATGTTTTAACCTAGACATCTTTTATATAAAACCTTAAGAATTATTATTAAATTCAAGTAGTAATTAAGATGGGTGTTACAAGTTGGTAATCAGAGCTTAAGGTTGTCAACAAGTGTTCGGTTCAAGCTTGATCGATCGTCCGGTAAGAATTAACTTATTATTTTAATAGATTATATCTTATGTAAGAAATGAGAAATGAATTGATATGCATGGGAAGAGCGTGTTAACACATTCAAACCCGGAAAGTGCATCAAATGTGAATGGTTAAAGCAAGTTGGGAACTTGGCTAAACCGAAACAAATGAAACAATGTTATAAATGAAATGGTTAACATTTAATGTAAACATTTCAGTTTCAAGATGTCGAAAGGAAGTAATAATGATCCGGTGCCGACAAGCACCGAACAAATGAAAGAGATAATTGCCGAAGAAGTAGGAAAGGCAATTGAAGGCAGTCTATCCGGGTTTATAGACAAGATTCAAAGCACGGTGTTGTCACTTATCGAAGAGCGAGTTAAAAGGTTGGAGGACAGTGTCAACCTTATGAAGGAGAAATCGGGAGAACGTAAAGGGTGTTCATACAAAGAATTTATGGCGTGCAAACCGCCAATCTATAACGGGGAAGTTGACCCGATAATTTGCCAAAGATGGTTGGGCGACATTGAAGGGGTGTTTGAAAGGACCCATTGTGATAAAAGTGACTTTGTCGCTTACGGATCGGGTCAGTTGAGAGGTCAAGCCAAAGATTGGTGGGACAATAAAAAGAATGAAATTGGAGCCGAAGCGGTAAGAGCCATGACGTGGGAGGAGTTTAAGACGCCGTTTCTTAAACATCATAGTCCCAAGGCGGTCATTAATAAAATCAAGGAAGAGTTCATGCAACTTAGGCACAAGGGTGAAACCATAGACAAGATTACGGTGATGTTTATGGATAAGATGAAATTTAGTAGTGAATTGGTGACAAATGAAGAACATAAAATATATTACTACTATAACATGTTGAGTGCTGAATATAGGGAGTTTATGACTCCTTCAAAATACGAGACCCTTACTGAAGTCATAAACGTTGCTTGGGAACGGGAAATCGAGTTGAAGAAACAACTTGAAAGGGGTGAGCGAAGGGCACATGATGTGAATCCAAGTCCTACAAAGAAAGCTCGAACTGGAGAATCGGGAAAGAAGGTGGATGCTAAAGGTGGGTCACCAAGTTGTAAAGTGTGCGGGAAAGGACACAAGGGAGAATGTCGGTTCAAAGACAAACCATGTCCCATATGTAGTAAGACGGGGCACACGGCGTCGCTATGCCCGGGTAAAGTCTCAGTTTGCTATAAGTGTTATCAACCCGGCCACAAAAAGTCCGAATGCCCGGACTTAGTCGGAAAGAGAGACGTTAAAGAATCTCCAACAGAAGCTCCTAAAGGGAAGGCTAGGTCCTTCCAACTTACCGCGGCTGAAGCAAAAACAAAACCCGATGTGGTCTCAGGTATATTCACAATTAACTCAATTCCAGAACGTGTATTGTTTGATACGGGTGTGAATAAATCCTTCATTTCGCATGGGTTTATTCGATATCCTTCATTTGTATTGACGAAATTATCTGTGCCCTTAGAAGTTGAAATAGGGGACAACAAAAGTTTTATAGTCTGTGATATTTGTCGAGGCTGCAAATTAAGCATCGATGATGAAGAATACCTGATAGATCTAATCCCGATGTCAATGGGGGAATTTCAAGTAGTTGTTGGGATGGAGTGGCTATCTCGGCACCACGCGAAGGTCGTGTGTTTTCGTAAGGAGATAAAGCTAATATCTCCGAGCGGGAAACACGTCACTATTTATGGCGAAAAAGGAGGCAACCCCATAATATGCTCGATGTTGAAAGCTCACAAGCTTATGAAGGAAGGATGCAAGGGATTTATGATATATGCGAACGAGCCTGAGAAAGAATTACCGAAGATTGGAGACGTGCCAGTAGTACGTGACTTTGAAGATGTGTTTCCGGATGATTTACCGGGAATGCCACCCGAGCAGGAGGTAGAGTTCGGAATTGAATTGATCCCGGGCGCAAAACCTGTAGCTAAAGCACCGTACTGACTCGCACCGTCGGAATTACAAGAGTTGATGTCCCAGATTCAAGACCTACTTGACAAAGGATTCATAAGACCGAGTGTGTCTCCTTGGGGCGCACCAGTACTGTTCGTGAAAAGAAAGACGGAAGCATGCGCATGTGTATCGATTACCGGGAGTTAAACAAACTCACAGTAAAGAACCGATACCCGCTTCCGAGGATAGATGATCTATTCGACCAACTACAAGGTGCGAACTGGTTTTCGAAAATTGACCTTAGATCGGGATACCACCAATTAAAGGTCAAGGAGGAAGATGTGCCGAAGACAGCTTTCCGCACGCGATACGGACATTACGAATTCCTCGTGATGTCATTTGAGCTAACAAATGCACCCGCAGCCTTCATGGACCTCATGAACCGGGTTTGCAAGCCAATGTTGGATAAGTCAGTTATCGTGTTTATCGATGATATTTTGGTTTATTCAAAAAGTGAAGCTGAACATGCACACCACTTACAAGAGGTGTTAGAGACACTTAAACGAGAGAGGTTGCATGCGAAATTCTCTAAATGTGCCTTTTTGTTAAGATCGGAGGCCCTCATGATAGTGTTTATTTGTGTAAATTGTATAATCAATAGAGATGAACAGAGTTTAAGTGCAGCGGAAATGAATAACAAACTTTGTAAACACAATCAAGGAGAAAATAGTTTTGAGAAAGCATATGCAATTCATTTAGTCAAAAGATTTACAATAGGAATCAAATGATTACAGATATGCTTACATACTAAGCTCCCCCTCAGCTAGATGCCCCAAGGTTGGATTGTACAAGATGAAAGGATTGAATTAAGGAGAAGAACTCTCTCAAAACGAATCAAATGTAACAATACAGAATACTGCTCCATTTATAGGCAAACCAAACCGCTGAGGCATCTCAGCTGACGTCACCATGAAAGTGACGTCTAACAGCTTAACAACCTGTATCTACTGACCTTATACAAACACTGCTAAACCTAACAACTGACAATACATAAGACAGATGATATACTAAACTACTGCTCTCTCTAATCATCAGTGCTTTCCTCAAGGTTGATCCGTCCTTGATTGGGCAGTGCTTTGTCATCAGCAGTTTGTTCCAGCAGTGCTTAGTTTCCAGCAGTCTTCTAGGCTTCATCAGTAGTTATGCAGAGCAGCAGTTGTATCTAGGCAGTGGATATGAAACCATCAGCTGTTGTAATCACTTTTAAGGGAGAAGACTTAGTGTAAACAGCTGCTTATTGTGGATCCACTATTGTGACCTGGTTTTGGCTTTACATTATCTGTTCCTCTGGTAGGGTTCAATCCCAACACTTTTGGTTACGAGAAGTGCAATTTCTTGGCCACATCATAAGTGCCGATGGAGTATTAGTAGATCCGTCAAAGATCGAGGCCGTGTCGAAATGGAATCCCCCGAAGAACCCTTCGGAAATTAGAAGCTTTTTGGGGCTTGCGGGATACTATAGGAGATTCATTCAAGATTTCTCCAAGATTGTGTCGCCGCTAACAAGACTAACCCGGAAGGAAGAAAAATTCATTTGGGGTGTCGATCAGGAAAGAGCGTTTCAAACGCTAAAAGAGAAGTTAACTCAAGCTCCGGTACTAACATTGCCGGACGGGGTCAAAGACTTGGTGGTTTATTCGGATGCTTCACTATCAGGGCTCGGATGTGTTTTGATGCAACGGGGCAAAGTTATAGCTTATGCTTCGAGGCAATTGAAGATACACGAGAAGAAATATCCCACGCACGATCTCGAGTTGGCTGCGGTGGTATTTGCATTAAAAATATGGAGGCACTATTTATATGGGGTAAAGTGCACCATATTCACCGATCACAAGAGCTTAAAATAGTTCTTCGATCAGAAGGAGTTAAATATGCGACAAAGGCGATGGTTAGAAACGGTAAAAGATTTTGACTGTGAAATACATTATCATCCCGGAAGGGCAAACGTGGTGGCGGATGCCCTAAGCAGAAAGGCAGATTATGTCCCGATACGAGTACAATCATTGCAGCTCATTGTGACCTCGGGCTTACTTGAACGAATTCGAGAGGCACAAGATGAAGCAGTAAAAACGGAAAACTGGAGAAAGGAAAGGATTGTCGGCCAAGTTAAAGATCTCGAAGTAGGCAACCACGGTTTGAAAACACATTTCAATAGAATTTGGGTTCCTAACACATGTGGAGTTAAAAAGCTTCTACTAGATGAAGCTCACAAGTCCCGTTATTCCATCCATCCGGAGGCGACCAAGACGTATAATGATTTAAAACAAAACTATTGGTGGCTCGGGATGAAAAGAGATATTGTGAAATATGTGGAGAAGTTTTTGACCTGCTTGCAAGTCAAAGCGGAGCACCAGAAGCCATATGGTAAGTTGCAACCATTGGACATCCCAGTTTGGAAATGGGAATAAATCACCATGGATTTGTTGACCAAATTGCCCAAAACCAACCGCGGGTTTGATGCTATATGGGTAGTCGTGGATAGATTGACGAAAAGTGCTCACTTCATTCCTATTCGTGAGACTTATACATCCGAGAAGATGTCAGAGGTGTACACCAATGAAATCATAGCACGTCATGGGGTACCGATATCCATTGTGTCAGACAAAGATACTCAGTTTACTTCGAATTTTTTGCGTGAATTCCAAGAACAAATGGGAACTAAACTGTTCATTAGCACCGCTTACCATCCACAAACGGATGGGCAGAGTGAAAGAACAATACAAACGTTGGAAGATATGCTGCGGGCTTGCATTATTGACTTCGGGGGTAGTTGGGATGTCTATCTACCCTTGGTCGAATTCTCATATAACAATAGCTATCACGCGAGCATTAGGATGGCCCCGTATGAAATGTTATATGGTAGAAAGTGTCGAACCCCGGTATGTTGGGGAGAAGTGGGTCCACGAGGACTAGCACCTATTGATATAATCCGAACTACGAATGAGAAGATCGACATGGTCCGAACTCACCTAAAATCGGCTCAGGATCGACAAAAGTCGTACGCGGATAAACGAAAGAGGCCGATTGAATTTCAAGTGGGCGATAAAGTAATGCTGAAAGTATCGCCGTGGAAAGGAATAATACGGTTCAGAAAAAGAGGAAAGTTGAGCCCAAGATTTATTGGGCCATTCAGAATCACCGAACGGGTTGGTAAAGTAGCATATCGTCTCGAAATACCCTAGGAGTTGAGTGGGATTTATAGCACATTCCACGTGTCACATCTCCGAAAATGTTTAGCAGACGAAACTGCTCGTATCCACTATGATGATATCGAAGTGGATAATAGCCTGAATTATGCGGTGAGACCAGTGGAAATTTTAGATCGAATGGTCAAGCACTTACGAAACAAACAAATCGATCAAGTTAAGATCAAGTGGGAGCATAGGAAAGGCTCAGACACTACGTGGGAGTCCGAAGAGGAGATGCGACGTCTCTACCCTACATTATTTGGTACGTACTTGGTTTCGGGGACGAAACCCTTTTTAAGGGGTTGGACTTGTAACATCCCGAAAATACAAATTTCTTAAATTGCATTTAGTTTGCAAATAAATTAGTAAGATAAACTAACTAGGAATGACACTAGCCTAGTTAGTTAAAGACACATGAGTAGTTAAGGCTTAAAATAAAATCAAAACAAAAGGCAAGGGACCAAATGTGCTTAAATTGAAACTAATATTGATAAAACAAATAAAATAAAAACTCAAACACACTTTTGTGTGTTGAGGTAGAACCAAACAACAGGGGGGCGACCAGAGCTCTCCAAGAACCCTAACATCCACAAAACTCATGAATTGAAGGTCCAAATCTGATCCAAAATGAAATCCGAGCATAGATTAGTGATCCTCATTGCAAGGGGATTATCAGGTATGTAAAATTTGATGAAAATTTCCTAACTTGAAATTCTCATAAATTCGGGAAATCTGAAATTTATGGTTACATGTTTGTTTTAAGATGGATTAGGAACAATATAGTGTCTAGGGACAAACCCTAGACAAATACAAGTTGAAATCATGTGAATTTTTAGTGAAATCTATGGACACCATTGTAGGTGATTAGTGGGTTATGTATAATTTGATAAACACTTGGAAATTGGGAGTTGTTCTAGTGTAATTTGACGATTGTGAAGTGACTTCAGAATTTTAGAAGCTAACAATTATATAAAATGAGTTAATCAATGTGAAATTCGGGCTAAATGATAAGCTAGGGACTTACTATATAATCATGTAAAAATCTGCCCTTAAAAGTGTTTGTGAAAATGCCTAAAAGAAGGCTTAAAACTGAATCTCAAAGTTGAAACGCATAATTATGATGTTTCGGTGTATTACGCGAAATATGGTTTAAAGGGAGTTCTAAACTTGTTATAAATGAACTCTATAGGAAAGGACGCAGGAGCGTCAAGCGGACAAGCAGGTGGCGAATCACGTTTGAAAGGCTTACTTTGAAGGTATGTAACTTGACCCGTTACGTTAAGTGAAATTTTGTTAAGTTATGTATAGTCGTATTGTAGAATAGTAGTTGTGTAAATTTTAAAAGCGATAATGTTCGCTAAATTGAATAATAGTTCAAGGATTGATAAGATCTCATTGGTAGTCATCATATTGGAGGATTCTGAAGTTGAGCCAAACGGGTCGAATAATCAATTAAAGCATGGATATTGCTTCGTAATATGATTGATTGGTCTTTTGTTATCGATTAATAATTGACATATCAAAATACAAGAATTTAGTATGTTGGTTTGTTAGAATGAAAGGTCTAAGAAGTTGGGCTTGGCTAAAATAAATAAGAAGACGAAACATAACCTTTCAGGGATTACCGTAAATTACGGTAGTACCGTAATTTACGGTAGAGGCCAAGAAGGTTACGGTAGGATTCTACTGAATTGCGGTAGACCAATATTTCTCAGGATCCACCGTAACTTACGGTGTCTACCGTAAGTTACGGTAGAGTCCTGTAACATGTGTCAAATTTTGTATATCCTCGTTAATCGAATTCGTTTTTGAGCATAGTTTCGATTATGTAATATTTCTAAGTACTCTAATACTAATGTTTAATGTAAACATTGCAGTTTCTAGGTATTCAAGGATTACGGATGGCAGTCAAGCAAGCTTTTGAAGAACCGAACACAAACTTTTGAGGCTTCCGCATTAATTAATTCTGTTTAGACAATGTTATGATGTAATCAGTTTGCTAAACAACTTTGAATGTTTAAATTAGTTAGTAGTTGACTAATGTTTGTTACCTTAGAACTTTATTTTTGGAACTTATGTTTTAACCTAGACATCTTTTATATAAAACCTTAAGAATTATTATTAAATTCAAGTAGTAATTAAGATGGGTGTTACATCTTATAACAACAATTACCATTTTAGCATCAATATGGCTCCGTTTGAAGCATTATACAAAATAAAGTGTCGATCTCGAGTGTGTTAGCATCAACTCGGTGAAGCACAGATTACAGGGCCTGAGTTGATTCAAGAGACAACTGATAATCCAGATCCGCAACAATCTTCTGGAAACTAGAAGTCGTCGGAAAAGTTAGCTGCCAGACGACGCAAACCACTCGAATTCAGTGTCGGTGATCGAGTACTTCTAAAACTTTCTCCTTGGATGGCGTTGTTAGATTTGGAAAGAAAGGTATACCAGCACCTCACTACGTTAGTCCTTTCAATATTATTGAGAGAACCGTAACGGTCGCTTACAAACTTGAGCTGCATGAAGAACATAGTAGAAACCTCCCTGTGTGAGGATCGTTTCGATCTCGTTAACGCTCAGGCCACCTCCATAAAGCTCTTCGTATTGTGAGGAATCCAATTGAAAAGTAGACGTACACAAGATATCATCAATTAGCACTGATTTCATTAAGAAATATCAATTATAGACCCTGAAATCAAACTGACAGTGCTCCGCCGTCTGAGTGCCAAAAGTTCTCAAATGGTCACACCCTCACACCTATTTATAGACAAGTCCAGTCGTGCGAGTGGACTTTTGAACGAATGGACTAGCTTTCATTCGTGCGAGTGACACATCCCTTTGTACGAAGGACTCCTTTGTGCGAAGGGGTTTTACATGACATTTCTGACTCTCTAACAAACAAACAAACCTATTACATACAAGACTCGATACATTGACGTAGGAAACAGACATCGTGTATCAACAATATCCCCCTTGGATGTTGTCGGAGTCTCGATCAGTTTACATTTTCTTCATCAATTTAATAACTTTAACATTCTTGCTTGACTAAATTCTTCATAGATTTTTTGACAATTCAGCTCAACAATCTCCCCCTTAACTTGAGCTTCCTTGTCATTTGTCAACGTTTTATCTAGCTCCCCTTTTTTTTCAGCTTCCTTTTAAATCTCATTATTATTCAAATAAACATTTTAGATTCAAACTTTGAAATTTTAAATCAAACATTTATCAAGATTTTCAAATTTCAAACTTTTAAAATATTCTTCATCAGCATTAATAACCTCTCAGATAACCAAGTCCAAGTTAATGACCTTGGTCACCTGATTCGTCTACCAAGTCCAAGTTAATGACCTTGGTTGACCATTTTGTGAACAAAGAAATTTTTTTTTTCAATTTCAAGTTTCAACTTAATGAACTTTGTAATTATTTCGAAATATGTTTAGCATATTCAGATTTTGAAAATCTACCCCCGTCATCGGTTGTCGAAACATAAGATGAAACAAAATCTTTTTGTATTTTCAAACTTTATGCTAAAAAATACCTAAAATCTTTTTGGTTGTTTATCTGAAAAGAAATATCTATGTACAAACATATTTACAGATATATTTTTGTGAGTTTATGTAAGAGGATCATATCAGTTTTGAGACACATCACTAACAACGTTGATCTGTCTGAACTTTAAGCTTTAAACAAGTTCACCTAGATTGTCAGTATGTTTGTCCATTTAAATTTCTACAGAAAGTTCAATTGTTTCAAGATACGAGATTAGATGTCTTAGAACTTACTTAACAGTGTTTCTCACCTCAGAATATACTCTCGTATCAAGCTTCCATAGATTCAGTCTTACTGGTGAGTATACCTAATTGATATCTGTCTCTAGGTTATTGCGAGGCCTTGAGAGCTCAAGTTAGTAACACCGTACAGACAAAGAGATGAAGGCTCGACTTTTAAGTGGTATTCCATTTTTGAAATCTTTTGACTTCAATTATAATATCTTTCGATACTTTCAATTTCTGTGCAGTTTTTCCGGGTTTAAAGCGAAAGTATTCTACAAGTTCTAGCCCATTGCTGACGCAAAATCAGAAGAACTTGTATAATACCCCAGATATCAACTAGTTATAAAGACCCAGCATCTCAGAATCAAGAAACCTCTCAAACGAAATTTCGGTATGCTAAGACTATATATGCGGGAGATGTTAACCCACTTATTCAGAAGTTTCGTTATGTTTATATCTCGAAAGTAATTTACTAGATGTGCGAAGTCTACTGACACATCATCAGTGAGACTGTTTAACAACTATTTAGTTTTGCATTTCTGTAGCGTGTTTTGATAGTCCACTGATGTACTATCATTTCCTCTTTTTACACGAAAACACTTAAGTCTTTTCATGTTTTTATATATTTTCAAAATTTTAAATGTTTTTGTATTTTTCACTACATTTTCTCCCACTAAAATTAAAAAACATTTTAAAGAAAGAAAATGACAAACCAATGCTGTTTACATCAAATCTCCATTCGTCGCTGCTTCAAATTCTTTGTTTAACCTTTATCCCACATGATGACAAAACCTTGATATTTTTTAGTTTTAAAAAAAATTCAATTTTGTCTAATCAACTTGTTTTGCTTGTTCAACAGTGATGGTTCTGTGTTCATTTTAATATTTTTCAAAAATATTTTCAAAAATTATAATAAAATTTTCAAACCCATCATAGCCTTTTTCTGAACACCCATGATACTTCCTCTTCATGTGTCAGGATTCTCCTCTCTCTATAATCCATTTTATTTGACCTTGGAAGCCCTGCACATGCACCAAATTAATCACTTGAACAACGAAACCCAAGCCTTACCCTTGGGTAATGCTACGGGTTTTGGTTCGGAAAAGCTCACATTCTTTGAAACAACTTTTTCAACTTTCTCAGTTGAACAAGCTTGTTTCTCAACATCAGAATCTTCTTTCTTTTAAACCATCCATGTTTGACTTTTTGAAAAGAAAATTCTTTACATAAAATTTGTTATCTTTTTGATCGTTTCTATTCGAAGATTCATTTGTTCTTTTCAAAATTTGTTTTGGTGCAAACATTAGCGATATATCCAACTTGAATGAATCTAAAGCATGTTCTAATTGTGGATTCTTCAACCTGTTCACATTGTTTCTTTTATGCAAAATAATTCCTCATTAGTTTGTCTACTAAACTGAGATTCTTTGTCACTTTCAGAACTTGTTCCATGAACAAAGTTCATCTTCTTCACAAATTTTGATTTTTTAAACTTCTTGTTATGATTTTTCTTACTATATCCCAACCAAGCTCTCTCATTACTATTATTTCTCTTTTGAAAGTAAGAGCTCTTCGGTTTCGAATAGTAAGATTTATCTTTCCTGAAGTTCAAATATCTTTCGGTTATTGCAAGATTCTCAATTTCAGACACTTCAATTTCTACCGGCTTAAAAACTTTTTCTATCTTGTTCAAATTCACATTTTGGATCAGAAATTGCTCATCCGAATACAATTTGTCAGTTCCGTTCATTTTATACTTTACCAAGTTCGTATCATCATTCAATTTCGTACCAGATTTTGGAATATAATTTTTGTGAAAGCTTTCTTCTTCTTCTTCTTCTTCTTCCGAATGTGATTTTGAACTTTCATACTTGGTGGTATCACTCTCATTTTCATTTTCAAGAACCTTTTCAACCACATTTTTAACGAACTTTGACTCACAATCCTCGTCAGATTTAGTATATGTCACGTCTATATCATCTGGCAACTAATCGATTTGGAACATATTTTAGCTTAAGATTCAGTGCCTTTTCCACCCCCTCCGACTTTCCGGCAGTAACCTTCTCTCATGGGAGGTGTAACACGATGATAAACTAACCCTTTGTTACCATTCCCATCAACATCCTCCCTAGATTCATTCTTTCTGGTCGGTTTTGGGAGAATGTGATCAATAACATAAGAAGTTTTTGAATAACTGATCAATTTTTTATTAACCCTTTATGTTTTAATTCTTGCCTTTTTCAATTTCTTACTTAAGCTCTGTGATTTTATCAATGTGAATATTAATTGCTTGTTTCTTGTCCATCACAGTAGCTTTAAGCAACATTATTGTAGCATCATTTTCACGGCTAAGATCACCGAATTGAATAATTGTTTTACTCATCTTATCATATGTTTCTTTCATTTGTTTAAAATCGAATGCCAAATGATCATTATGTTTTTTCAAATTCTTGAAATTGTTTATCTTTTTCAAAACATGTTGTGCACTTTTCTATGCACTTTTGTTTGAAAAGTTCATATTTTTCAGCTAGTTCTGTGCATTTTTTGTTTTAAAAATTCATCTTTTTCAGAACAAGACTTGCACGATTCTGTGCACTTCTTGCACTGAAACTCAGTTTTCTCCTCAACTTTCTCACTTTTAACACTCTTAACTTTTTCACTATCTGATTTATCCTTCTTTTCTGTCTCAAATCTTTTCTCTTTCTCTTCGGACTGAACCATCATAACTTTATCTGCTCTGTTAGCCAGATTGTCTTCATCCATCACTCTCGACACTTCGATGAATTCTTCCACAAATTCTTCCTTTTCATCTTCTTGATGTATCCCACTAGACCCTGAGCTACTTCTGAAGAAACCTACAAAAACATTAAACAATTAAGGAGACATCATTGATCTAAATCCATCTTGCAACATTTCTTCAGAAGAAGAATAAACTGTATCAGAATTCTCTGTAGTTTTGTCGAAACAAATTTCTCCTTCATCTTCTATCATTTTTTCGACCATCTGTTTGGGTTCCTCGATGAGATCTGCAGGCATTGCCAGACCTTCGCTCTTCGGGATGCATTTGTCCCAATTAAATCCTTCATCTTCTTGAGTGACCACCAATGCCCTGCTTTTCTCTTTTGATGACCCATCTTCGATTTGAGGTCTTGTCATGTTTGGTTATGGCGATCTCTTGTGATATATTGCCTTTTTTTTATAATAATCATCATGAAAAGGATTGAAATTGCCCTGAATTTCCCAGTTTGGGCACTCTCTCTTAAAATGTGTGACAACCGGTGATTTACGGCTCTTAATTACATGATTAACAGATGATTAAACTGATAGTAAAAAGTGTTTAGGACACAAATTAACTTAATTAGGCCTTTGGAGTGCCTAGGAACGCCTATCCGACTTTACAGTGCGCGAACGGTGGTTTACAGAGAAACCTGTGAAACGTTGAATGGCAACGGATTGAAACCGTACAAAATACTGACAATGCCGACAAATACCGATTTTCTACGAATATTCTATATTCATGAAATTAATTTTTGTGAATTTATTGGGCATCCGAACGACACAAAACGCAGACGCAAACGAAAAACGTGGAAACGGTAACGCGCTGACAATCAACGACAAAACTGACGCACCGGACTTGAAAAATGGATTAAAACGGCGAACAACGTCTTTGACGCGAAATTTTACCGTTATCGACACACGGACGCGACAACGACAAATACCGACACTATTTTACACGTATTTAAATCTAAAAATTCTATTTTCATTTGTTACGGTGATTGCGGGTTTCGAAGACGGGTTCGTAGAGGATTTTGGGCCACTTAAAATGCGAGCTTTGGGCTTGTGGGCCTTGGGCCCAAGACCAAAGCCCATTAGCAAGTCTTATTTATAATGGGAGCATACTGTTGTTTCATTTGTTCAAAAAAAAAACAACAAACACAGATCAAACATACACGCACCCCGTTTTCTCTCACACTTCCGGCGACTCAACCGGCGGAGCCGGCCGGTACGCGGCGACGCCGTCGCCGGTGGCGGAGCTCCGGCAGTCCCTTCTCTGGTCACACACCTCCCCTTTCACCCTTGTTCTCCTCCGATCTACACCCCCACCCCCTTTTTGCGATTCAGAAACGGACCACCACCACCACTAACCGGTGGTGGTGCGGCGGCGCTACAGAGACCGAGAGAGAGAGACCGAGAGAGAGAGACCGAGAGAGAGAGAGAGAGAGAACCGGCGGTCGGAGGTTCGGACCGCCGGTCGGTTCTGTTATCCGGTGGTTGGTTCTTTTATCCGACGGATTTTGCTTTTGACCGACGGGTTACAGAGGTTTATGATATTGTTGATGATGCTGATGCTGTGAAGAAGATGATGAAGTGTCGATTCTGTCGACAGCCGACCAGCGGCGGTAACACGCCGGAGGCGACGGTAATGGGGTGTGCTCAACTCGGGTTTCAGTTCAGGTAAGAATATGTGAGTTTTGGTTCGATTATGTGTCATTTTTGGTTTAGATTAAACTCATGTTCGGGTATTTCACCTCAAATCGTGGATTCAGGATTTTGTTTCGGGCTTCGTTCATGTTCAGTCAACTACAAATATGGGTGCGGTTCACCGAGTCGACTCAGTCAACACGATCGGACTGAGTCCACTGAGGTCGGTGCGAGTCAACTCAGCTCAGTTCAGGTCAACGAGTCAAGCTGGTCAATCGCGGTCAATGGTTCGGTTCGGGTCAAGCGGTTTGGTCAGACGGCTCAGCTTCGGTTTCAGTTGACTCGGTCAAACCGAGCCACCTCGGTCAACACGGTCAAACCGAGTCAACTCAGTTGACTCAGTCAACTCAGCCGACCTGTTCGACGTTTCGACACGAAGAAGTGGTAAAGTTTAACGACAAAGTTAATTTAAATTTATTAGTTTCTAACTAATACGTGACAAACGAGCTTTAGCCGATCCAATTGATTTATAAGTTACGTCCGATATATTTAACGAAATACTATATGTTTTAGTTGGAAAATTTATATGCGGTGATTGTTTATTGTTGAGAAAATTGATTGAATTTTGTTGAAATAATGACAACTTGGTTGTCCGGGGCGTCCAAAAACAGAGGAAACTTTGCCCGTTTTTCGAGAAAATCCGTAAAAATAAAACGAGTCTTCTTATAAAAACGAAACTGTCAAACGAATACATACACAAAGGTAAATTTTGCTTTTGACGACACTTTACTACTTTCGAAAACAACGATACGAATATGATTTCAACGACAAATAAATATAGTTTACACATATATTTCAAATGTCAAACAACATGAATTCGTTTTTACAAAATAAATATAGTTTGTATATTTATTTCAAGTATTAAACAATACGAATGCTTTTATAAAAATAAATATAGTTTTATATTTATTTCAAATATCACACGACACGAGCTCTTTTATAAAAATAAATATAGTTGTATATTTATTTTCAAACACGACAACTCGACGATTCTTTTATAAAATAAATATAATTTTTCATATTTATTTTATACGCCGGAGCGGCATATACGAAAATCTTGACAAAGGTCAAACGAAAGCAATATATAATACGAGTTTATTATATAATTTTCGTACGAATTTGATATATATATACTTTCATGTAAATATACTTTACATATACGTACAAATTCTCGAGACAACTAACGCGATTATAACCATGTATTTATATACTTATATAAATATTCATATATTTTAAACCTCTCGAGAACTAAGTCTTTTCAAGACTTCTTAAATACCGACGAATGAACGAACTACACAAGTATAACTTCTTCGCTTCTTTTAAGTTGACAATTTACCGTCAAATCGTTCAGTCAACGATTTGGTAGAGCTCGATGACACGTAGTTTAGTTACTATGTTATTTAGAAACTTATAAGATATTCCGTGCTAGGAATATTATAGAACGCACGCTAGCAAGTCAAGTCTTGGAAACGACATCATGAAGACGTAAATTAGCTAGCTTTGCACAGGAATATTCAGGCGAGTTCATAACCCCCACTTTATACTGTTTTACATTTTTGTAAATGTTTTCAGGGTAGAAAGACATGCACGTTTTGCAAAAACATACAAAGTTTTGAACAAACGCAAAACTCGTATTTCTAAATCATATTACGAAGGGAATTCGAGAAACTCAAATGATTTACGAAAGGTTTATACTAAACATACCGGTTTTTACAAAACAAATGCTTATTTTCGAAATGTGATTGATTTACGGTCGGGGAGACCAGGGATTTGGTCGGGGAGACCAGGAATTTTCATACAAAAG
The DNA here is from genome assembly GCA_030545235.1 of Helianthus tuberosus. Lineage (NCBI taxonomy): Eukaryota > Viridiplantae > Streptophyta > Magnoliopsida > Asterales > Asteraceae > Helianthus > Helianthus tuberosus. The sequence continues at coordinate 87,771,829 of CM060426.1, read as the reverse complement.
GATTACAGACATTTTATACATGGTATGGTTAGCGTAAGGAGGGTTACTACTTACATCATGTGAGTGGGTGGGCGGGAACTGAAGGCCATTAATCCTCAAGTGTAGGACCGAGGGACAGTGGCGGTAGATCTATCTGGGTGTAGCGAGCCCAGCCCCAGGCCCAACAGTACGGACCTCGGGGTGACTTGGTACCCGACGCAAAAAACTGCTAGGTTTGAGTCTTCCTACTGCACATCACACGTATCAATGGCCTTGCAAACCATTGGTGATCTCCTTATTTCCTTATTTGCTACATACCAGGGATTCCATACTTACAAAAAAAAATACTTGTTCATACAAATTAAATACCATGTTTTATACAAAATTCAAAGCATAGGGTTATGCGGGTATGGAGTCAAAGTCAGGGTGGGCATTGACGGTTATACGAACATTACAAATACAAGACTTTACCAATACATGGTTTTTATGAACATACTGTGTTACAAACACAACGTTTCCATATAACTTGGCAAGAAAATGATTTTTAAATTCGTTTTCTCAATACTATTTCAAAAACCGGTTATTCCAAAGATTTATTTCAAATCTTTCACAACTCAAAAGATTTATTTCAAATCTTTTACAAACGAACGATGAACTCGCTCAACTTTATGTTGACTTTTTCGCATGTTTCTTTCTCAGGTTGCATTTCGAAGTAAAGGCACGGTTGGAATAGGAGAGCCATGTGGAGTCGAGTACTTAGTGGGCGTTCATTTTCTAAAAGACTTAGCTTATTTGCTTCCGCTGTGCAATGAAGATACCAGTCCAGTCACGCCAATGCTCTGATATTTCGGGGTGTGACAGATTGGTATCAGAGCTATAGGTTACAACGAATTAGGTTTCTGTTGTGATACCTAGGCTCTAACCTCACTTTTTCTCTGGGACTTAGACTATTAAGACGTTGAATACATACATAACGCCTAGTACTCGAGTATGGTCTCCAACCGTTGCCGAAAAACAAACAGTCAAAATTTTGTTTTCAAACATACGCTATTGTGATGTTTTATACACGGTACACAAAACAATTACATACAGTACACAACACTCTGAGAGTTTAGGAAACATGCATTTAAGACCTTCGGAAAAGGGAATTTAGCCGGGTGGCTGGATCTGGTCGGGAGACTAGGAGATTCAGTCTGAGAGGCTGGGAGGATAGTCTAGTGGGACTAGGAGATTCAGTCTGAGAGGCTGGGAAGGTAGTCTGAGAGACTAGGAGATTCAGTCTGAGAGGCTGGGAAGGTAGTCTGAGAGACTAGGAGATTCAGTCTGAGAGGCTGGGAGGATAGTCTAGTGGGACTAGGAGATTCAGTCTGAGAGGCTGGGAGGATAGTCTAGTGGGACTAGGAAGTTCAGTCTGAGAGGCTGGGAGGATAGACTAGTGAGACTAGGGGAATTACTTGATTGCTTATTGGTGACTAACATGTTTATTTGATTATATGATTGATTATTTGTGCATGTGTGTGTTTATTAAAGGTCATCACGTAGGAACCGCGAATATTAACTCGGGCACACACTATTATCCATATTGTCTATGACATTTTAACTTCCCGAGCAGGCAGCCTACGCATAACGAAACGTTAGTGCACGAGAATACATGAAACTTAATTTTTTACGTCAACGGATGTCGGGGTACATCACATTCTACGCGACACACAACGCTAGTGCACAGGTATACGTGAAACTTAAGCTATACATCAACGGAGGTTGAAGTACGACACATACAACTAGCGAGGCGAGGCCTTTGAAAAGACACGATGACGCAATTCAACGACGACGCTAGATTCCTGTCAGCAGGAGAACTAACGACCAGGAAACGGCAACTTGTCACGCGGTCCTGCAAACGACACGAAACACGCCAAGGAGAAGACGAATGTCTCCTCATTCCCCCTAACTCATAACGACGAATAAGCTATGTTCGACATTCCATGGTAATGTCACCTAACAATTGGTCGTCACACGAAATCCCAGGTAAAGTCCTCAAATTTCTTTTGAAGAAATTTCGACCTTCACACTTACTGAGTAGATTTTCGTATCTCTACTCCTCTTAAGGGTCATTGTATCACGATCATTTCTTTACCAGTTACATACATGGTTTTTTCGTTGTGACCATGCCGAAAGTTTTCTTGTCGATACATGTATTTATTGTCGGATTGCGCTAAAACCAAGTTCAACTGTTTGAACTTGTCCATTACACATATTCACTTCAGAGCATCATATGATGTATTGGGAGCATCATATTCAAAATTTGTTTTAACAAGTGTTTCATTTGTTCCGATTCGAAATAAACTTGTTTGGCATTCGACTCCGTTAAATTGTTTGTTGATTCCGACACCATGTGATGGTGATTTTCATTAATTTGAAGCTTGCGCTAAACTCGTTTACGCATCTTATGCACGGATCTAAATATTTATTTATTGATTGTTTTCCAATCCACTTCGATTTATTATATCAAAGCGGTCTTAATACAATAGTGTGTTAAGACAATGGTACACAAATTCATTTCATATTCCGGTGTACCTCATAACAGTTCTTTCAACATCGATCGAATGCCTTACGACATTCATTGCTTCTTCACCTTCGATCGAAAACATTGTTTCATTGATGTTCCATTTTCAATTGAAAATCCTATGATGTCATTTAAAACAAACTTTCAAGATTCACTTTATTGCGCTTTCATTTGACTTCAAACACGGTGAATTTGTTTGATCACCGCTATTATTGAATCATTTGAATCATTACGACACCTTGTGGTGTCAGCACAAACTTGTAGCTTGGGCTAATCATGATTGAGCGTTTTATGCAAAACACAGGTGATACTTGTTCGATCACCCCTATTATTGAATTGTTTCATTCATTGCGACACCTTGTGGCGTCGGTATAACTTGCAGCTTGTGCTGATCACGATCGAGCGTTTCATGCAAACTAATACATTTGAGATTGTTGATTCTAAGTTCATCCCGTGGATGTTATTGCTTCTAGAACTCATTTACTTATTAAGAACGTTCATATGGAATTCGATTGGTCGAAGTTCCTGTTCATTGTTGGATCCCTGTTAACTTAGTCACATTAGTGACAGTACCTATACGTCTTGTTTCTTTTGACATCAATTTTTGAAACACATTTCTTTTAAACCGTTGGGTTCTTATTGTTGAGAAATGTCCCTGAATTCACATGATTCGAATAAGTCTTGTTTCGATTACGCAGTCATTCATTTTGTTATTATTCGGACTTACCTGCGAACAACACAATTCTGAGGAGATAACATAGTCTAAATTTCGAGGACGAAATTTCTGTAACAGGGGGAGAATGTGACAACCGGTGATTTACGGCTCTTAATTACATGATTAACAGATGATTAAACTGATAGTAAAAAGTGTTTAGGACACAAATTAACTTAATTAGGCCTTTGGAGTGCCTAGGAACGCCTATCCGACTTTAAAGTGCGCGAACGGTGGTTTACAGAGAAACCTGTGAAACGTTGAACGGCAACGGATTGAAACCGTACAAAATACTGACAATGCCGACAAATACCGATTTTCTACGAATATTCTATATTCATGAAATTAATTTTTGTGAATTTATTGGGCATCCGAACGACACAAAACGCAGACGCAAACGAAAAACGTGGAAACGGTAACGCGCTGACAATCAACGACAAAACTGACGCACCGGACTCGAAAACGGATTAAAACGGCGAACAACGTCTTTTACGCGAAATTTTACCGTTATCGACACACGGACGCGACAACGACAAATACCGACACTATTTTACACGTATTTAAATCTAAAAATTCTATTTTCCTTTGTTACGGTGATTGCGGGTTTCGAAGACGGGTTCGTAGAGGATTTCGGGCCACTTAAAACGCGAGCTTTGGGCTTGTGGGCCTTAGGCCCAAGCCCAAAGCCCATTAGCAAGTCTTATTTATAATGGGAGCATACTGTTGTTTCATTTGTTAAAAAAAAAACAACAAACACAGATCAAACATACACGCACCCCGTTTTCTCTCACACTTCTGGTGACTCAACCGGCCGAGCCGGCCGGTGCGCGGCGGCGCCGTCGCCGGTGGCGGAGCTCCGGCAGTCCCTTCTCCGGTCACACACCTCCCCTTTCACCCTTGTTCTCCTCCGATCTACACCCCCACCCCCTTTTTGCGATCCAGAAACGGACCACCACCACCACTAACCGGTGGTGGTGCGGCGGCGCTACAAAGACCGAGAGAGAGAGAGACCGAGAGAGAGAGAGAGAGAGAGAACCGGCGGTCGGAGGTTCGGACCGCCGGTCGGTTCTGTTATCCGATGGTCGGTTCTTTTATCCGACGGATTTTGCTTTTAACCGACGGGTTACAGAGGTTGATGATATTGTTGATGATGCTGATGTTGTGAAGAAGATGATGAAGTGTCGATTCTGTCGACAGCCGACCAGCGGCGGTAACACGCCGGAGGCGACGGTAATGGGGGGTGCTCAACTCGGGTTTCAGTTCAGGTAAGAATATGTGAGTTTTGGTTCGATTATGTGTCATTTTTGGTTTAGATTAAACTCGTGTTCGGGTATTTCACCTCAAATCGTGGATTCAGGATTTTGTTTCGGGCTTCATTCATGTTCAGTCAACTACAAATATGGGTGCGGTTCACCGAGTCGACTCAGTCAACACGATCGGACTGAGTCAACTCAGGTTGGTGCGAGTCAACTCAGCTCGGTTCAGGTCAACGAGTCAAGCTGGTCAATCGCGGTCAATGGTTCGGTTCGGGTCAAGCGGTTCGGTCAGACGGCTCAGCTTCGGTTTCAGTTGACTCGGTCAAACCGAGCCAACTCGGTCAACACGGTCAAACCGAGTCAACTCAGTTAACTCAGTCAACTCAGCCGACCTGTTCGACGTTTCGACACGAAGAAGTGGTAAAGTTTAACGACAAAGTTAATTTAAATTTATTAGTTTCTAACTAATACGTGACAAACGAGCTTTAGCCGATCCAATTGATTTATAAGTTACGTTCGATATATTTAACGAAATACTATATGTTTTAGTTGGAAAATTTATATGCGGTGATTGTTTATTGTTGAGAAAATTGATTGAATTTTGTTGAAATAACGACAAGTTGGTTTTCCGGGGCGTCCAAAAACAGAGGAAACTCTGCCCGTTTTTCGAGAAAATCCGTAAAAATAAAACGAGTCTTATTATAAAAACAAAACTGTCAAACGAATACATACACAAAGGTAAATTTTGCTTTCGACGACACTTTACTACTTTCGAAAACAACGATACGAATATGATTTCAACGACAAATAAATATAGTTTACACATATATTTCAAATGTCAAACAACATGAATTCGTTTTTACAAAATAAATATAGTTTGCATATTTATTTCAAGTATTAAACAATACGAATGCTTTTATAAAAATAAATATAGTTTTATATTTATTTCAAATATCGCACGTCACGAGCTCTTTTATAAAAATAAATATAGCTGTATATTTATTTTCAAACACGACAACTCGACGATTCTTTTATAAAATAAATATAATTTTTCATATTTATTTTATACGCCGGAGCGGCATATACGAAAATCTTGACAAAGGTCAAACGAAAGCAATATATAATACGAGTTTATTATATAATTTTCGTACCAATTTGATATATATATATACTTTCATGTAAATATACTTTACATACACGTACAAATTCTCGAGACAACTAACGCGATTATAACCATGTATTTATATACTTATATAAATATTCATATATTTTAAACCTCTCGAGAACTAAGTCTTTTCAAGACTTCTTAAATACCGACGAATGAACGAACTACACAAGTATAACTTCTTCGCTTCTTTTAAGTTGACAATTTACCGTCAAATCGTTCGGTCAACGATTCGGTAGAGCTCGATGACACGTAGTTTAGTCACTATGTTATTTAGAAACTTATAAGATATTCCGTGCTAGGAATATTATAGAACGCACGCTAGCAAGTCAAGTCTTGGAAACGACATCATGAAGTCGTAAATTAGCTAGCTTTGCACAGGAATATTCAGGCGAGTTCATAACCCCCACTTTTTACTGTTTTACATTTTTGTAAATGTTTTCGGGGTAGAAAGACATGCACGTTTTGCAAAAACATACAAAGTTTTGAACAAACGCAAAACTCGTATTTCTAAATCATATTACGAAGGGAATTCGAGAAACTCAAATGATTTACGAAAGGTTTATACTAAACATACCGGTTTTTACAAAACAAATGCTTATTTTCGAAATGTGATTGATTTACGGTCGGGGAGACCAGGGATTTGGTCGGGGAGACCAGGGATTTGGTCTGGGAGACCAGGAATTTTCATACAAAAGGATTACAGACATTTTATACATGGTATGGTTAGCGTAAGGAGGGTTACTACTTAGATCATGTGAGTGGGTAGGCGGGAACTGAAGGCCATTAATCCTCAAGTGTAGGACCGAGGGACAGTAGCGGTAGATCTATCTGGGTGTAGCGAGCCCAGCCCCAGGCCCAATAGTACGGACCTCGGGGTGACTTGGTACCCGACGCAAAAATCTGTTAGGTTTGAGTCTTCCTACTGCACATCACACGTATCAATGGCCTTGCAAACCATTGGTGATCTCCTTATTTCCTTATTTGCTACATACCAGGGATTCTATACTTACAAAAAAAAAATACTTGTTCATACAAATTAAATACCATGTTTTATACAAAATTCAAAGCATAGGGTTATGCGGGTATGGAGTCAAAGTCAGGGTGGGCATTGACGGTTATACGAACATTACAAATACAAGACTTTACCAATACATGGTTTTTATGAACATACTGTGTTACAAACACAACGTTTCCATATAACTTGGCAAGAAAATGATTTTTAAATTCGTTTTCTCAATACTATTTCAAAAACCGGTTATTCCAAAGATTTATTTCAAATCTTTCACAACTCAAAAGATTTATTTCAAATCTTTTAGAAAAAAACGATGAACTCGCTCAACTTTATGTTGACTTTTTCGCATGTTTCTTTCTCAGGTTGCATTTCGAAGTAAAGGCACGGTTGGAATAGGAGAGCCATGTGGAGTCGAGTACTTAGTGGGCGTTCATTTTCTAAAAGACTTAGCTTATTTGCTTCCGCTGTGCAATGAAGATACCAGTCCAGTCACGCCAATGCTCTGATATTTCGGGGGTGTGACAAAATGTCCCTGTTCTTTACATTTGAAACAGGTAACTTCCGATTTATCGAAGCCCAATTTTGAATCAGGTCCAATCATACTGTTTCTTCCTGTGATTTCAAAGAATCGTTGTGCCCATCTAAGAATACTCGCCATTCTCCATTTTATATCCATCAGCTCTAACTCCTCTTGATCAATCTAGTCATAGTCTTCTTTTGTCATATCAGAATTTCCAATTTTTCCTGCCACTAAGCTATCGTATGACTCGAGATTTGATGCCAGAAATATCATGTGTTGTTTCGCTGTACATTCACTAAAACCTTGATTGTTCCGAAGGTTAAAAACTATATTGCATTGAATCACTTTAGTGTTGGAGCCTTGCGATGATTGTGTGTTAGGTGTCGGATAATTTGGTTCGAAGTTCGAAAATGATGAGAACCCAATGCTTTTGTTTGATCTATTAGTAGAGGATCCATACGAGTTGTCTGTGCTAAACATTGTTTGGATCTTTGGGCTTTGTACACTCGATGGCCCGCTGCCTTTGTGATATAAATTCATGTCTTTTTGTACGCTAGCACTTTGCGTCTTAGCCATCTTACGCAATTCTAACTCGTGGTTCTCCAACTTCTCAATAAACATACCCAACGAAAATTCTGCATATTCTTGGCTATTCTTTAGAATCATTAGATATGTTGACCAATCGTCATCCTGTGGTAAAGCATTAGCCAACTTATCCACGAATTCCTCTTTATCCTTTTTCAATTACCAGCCTCTTCATTTCAGCAACAAGAAAGCAATATCGTTCGATTATTTGTTTTAATAATTCACCTTTAAGCTCATAAAGATATCAAATTGCTTTTTAATCAACACCTTTTTATTCTTCAGCATCTGTTTACTGCCTTCATATTTATGTTTAAGCACATTTCATATTGAGTACGCAGTTCCTTTGTGCTGTAAGAGTATGAGAATATCATCTTTTATTGATTGTTGAAAAAAATTTATCATTTTCTTCTCATTGATGAAAGTTATTTTCTCACACAGATCAAATTGTATTAATGTTTCCTTTTGACCATCTTCTACAACTGGTTTCATATACTCATCTATGATTGAGTACCAACATTCTATGTGATTCACTTGGGACATCAACTAAACCGCTAAAGTTAGTTGATGTCCCAAGTTCATTCTCTAAATTTAAACTTTGAGCAACCAAACAAGGAGTTGTCGCAAAAGCGTTGTAAAACTCGTTTTCCTTCTGTAACACCTCGCAAAATCATACCCAATAATGAGAAGACACGTGTCATAAACCCTAGACGGGTAATAAGTTGACTTTGAAGGGTTAAAGATGTCAAACAATGAAAAGATGTATGTTGAAGGACTAAAAGTGTCAACATGCTAATTTATGCCTCTGAGCGACCTTTTACCAAACCCGAGGTCTTATAATGTTAAAACATGCTCTCGGAAATGATAAATATTGAATATAAAAGTTGAGGGGTCAAATATGTAAAATTTCAAAATTTAGTTCTCTGATCAAACGCTTACAGACCGTAAAAGGTCCAGGCTTATGCTCCGTAAGGACTGTAGCTGGGCGATACAATTCAAAAGCGGTTACGGACCGTAAAGGTTTAGGCTTACGGTCCGTAAAGACTATATCTGGGCAGTAAATTTGGACAGCTGCAGGTTTGTCACCTTCTACACACATAACTCGATATTAGGGGCTGTTAGCTGTTTTGGGACACGTCTATGGACACTTGTTAAGCTCTCAAAATACCCCTGGACACCTGGTTGCAACATAAGACCTCATCTTGCTCCATAAATAGGACCTTTTCTCTCATTTGCAATTTGCACATTTCAAAATTTCAAACTCTTCTCTCTAGCTTGTTTCTCTGAGGTTCCTGATCAAAAAGGAAGTTCTCCTTAGTGTACTTAGCCTTCTTAGTTCGGTTTTTATGCATTTAAAAGCTGAAAGTCAAAGTTACTGCAATTCGGTTTTGACTTTCGGTTTAGACCTAAACGGTCCAGCCATTGTTCGAGGCGAATATGGCTACGTGATCAAAATTAGGTAGGTGTTAATCCCTCAAAAGGGCACCTCCTAATTACCACATTTACTTAGTTAATTGTCGGGTCAAAGTAATTAACATAAAAAGTCAAACGGGTCAGTTTTTAAATAAATTCAAACCTGATAATGTAGAGGTTATAAAATATGTTCTATCACTCTAATAACTTGGTAAATATCATTAGAACATGTCTAAACATGTTCAACCCAACAATTCTAAGTTTAGGCTCGGTTCGCAACCGAAGGTCACAAAAGCTTGACTTTTGCTTTGACTTTCAGTTCTGACCCGAATTAGCTTATAGGTTACTTTGTGACCATATTATATTGTAGTATAACCCTCTGAGGTTATATCACATGGTCACATAGTAATCTGAGTTTATTTACTTAATTCCGTTATTATGCTTAATGCTGACTATTATGCCCTTTTAGTCAAAAATGAGATTTTTAACATAAACGACCATGCAAATGAATTACATTCTGATTTGTAATGTTATTTAACATATTATGACATTTATCTTCTGCTCACAAAATGAGATTATATAATAAATCGTAAAACATGCTTTTAAAAGGACTAAAATACCCTTTTGCATGCAAATAAAGTTTAAACATAATTTTGATATAAAAATTCATTACTCACTGTTATGATATGATAACTAGGACTAATTTGGATTCCAAGTCAGATTACTTACTGAGTTTATGCATGAGTTTCGTATTGTATTAATAAATGACTATTATGCCCTTTTCACACATAAATTGGGTTTCAAATAAGATTAACATGCAAAAACCTTTTGTTACTAATATGACATGATAAATAAATTATTTTGACCATTCAAAGCTGGTCACAACCTCAGAATTTCCTAAATATCGAAATAATCGTCATTTATCGATTTTTACGACATTAAGGTACATAGTATGGTTTTAAACCATACTTAGCCCCAAAACTTGTTACCTACTGATTTTGTAAACCATTTTTAATATTTTTACAGTAGGTATAAGTAATGAACTCAGAATCCCAAATAAGTCCTTAAAACTATGTGTGAAATGACCAAAATGCCCCTACGGTGCATAGTTTGGCCATAAATGGTAAACCACTCACACACACACATATATATATATATATATATATATGATATCCTACTATTAATATAACATAAATTAAATCTTTTCATAGAAGGTTTATGACTAGAACCTCCGTTTGCATGTAAACCCCTTTTATAAATCATAAAATGACCAAAATGCCCTTATGAGGCTTAATTCGGTTTTAAAATCTTTTTGGGCATATTTGTTGGTATCCTACTGATATCATAACAAATTTTAAGAATAATAACTTATGGAACTTGTATATGACTCGTCCGGTTACCCGTTTATGCTTATACGCGTTCGGTGCGGTTTTTGTGACTAGTTTGCATAAATTAGCCGAAACGGGTTAAACCTTATCATTTTAACTTCAAAATCCAGAATGTATTTAGTTTACCCATATAATACAAGTCTCCATACTTGTCGGGTCTAAATTACATTCCAATCCGGTCATCGCTTAATCTAGCGTTGAGTACCGTAATTCGTCCTTTAAACTAACCGGTCTAAGTCTATGACCTAAATAAGATCAGTTAGTAATCTAATAGGTTAATAAAACATTTGTTCCAGATTAGGAAGTCCCGGTAAAAGCTACCTTCACGAGTTTAATTAGATTATACGGCTGAGTAGATAGATCTCGCATTTAAAAGCTCAGGTAAATACTTTTAACTTATTTTCCTTATACGGGCTTGGGATACGTTAAAATATTACCGCTTGGTCGGGTATGAAATCATTTAATCGGATTGTGATTAATAAATTACGTAACCCATTTTAAGCTGTTTCGTTTGATAACATAAACATTGGGGGTTAATGCGACCGTGTCCTGGATATCCTTGGCTCATTTAATTGCAAATGGCCACAACTTAAGTACGAGGTGTAGGCATACACCTGACAGTTGCGTATGTAAAAAGATATACCCACATTGTTGGGGATAACTCCTTGTGGGTTTATATTAGTGGTGTGTCGGTTAATCATGTCTCGGCTTCTATACCGGGCCCTAAATGTATGACAAACATGCAAATCTGTATACAAGATTATTATATAATTGTCCCAAGTTATAAAAGAATATTTGTGCCTTGTGCATCTAAATCAAATTTTAGAAATGTTTTCAAAAGAGTCGGTTAATTGTATTTACCAGTGTAAACTGACGTATTTTCAAAAGACTAAGTGACAGGTACTACACGTACTAGGCTGGGAGCTTCTGGGTGTTAAAAAGAGGATCTTGCAAGTTCGTGATGCCTTATGTCTGTTGAACATGTTTTGTATTTTACTTTAGATCCGCCTGTGGATCCTTTCTTTCAAACCGTATGTATATTCTTTTATTTCGTATTTTGAACTTTCGGTTTGTAATAGTAATTTCTACCAAGCCTTCCGTTGTGCTATAAACTGTGTTTAATTGACTATGATGATATCAACTACGTCACGATACTCCCCACCGGGCCCACCGGGTTGTGGATAAAATATCGGGGTGTGACACCTTCTTAACAAATTCTCAAATTTCGTGCAAAAGAACCTAAAAATCAGTCAAACAGGTCAACAGATCACTTCGTGCGAATGAACAACAAATTGTACGGACATGATTCACTCGTGCAAATTGAAATTTTGGAATGATTGAAAAATTCCTTCGTGCGAATGGGGTCTATTCGCCGAATGGGTTCCTTTGTACGAGTTTTCAAGTTACGTGTTTTTGCATATTTTGACAAATATTTTATGATTTTGATTGCGTTTTGAGCCAAATTTTTCAAGATTTTATCAAAAACATGTTTTAGACAATCTATGAAAAGTTCAGGTCATTTCGTCCGTAGATTCAATCAGAAAAAGATGAAAAAGTAGAATAAGTAGAAGTGAGAAGTGTAGAAATGCCTTCAAATGCTGAAATCTTGTGTCTAGAGTCTCTGAAGTCGGCTTCCAAGCTCTGATACCACTTGTGAGAACCGTTTCGATCTCGTTAACCCTCAGGCAACCTCAATAAAGCTCTTCATATTATGCGGAATCCAATTAAAAAGTATACATACACAAGATATCATCAATTAGCACTGATTTCATTAAGAAATGTCAATTACAGACCCTGAAATCAAACTAAAAGCGTTCCACCGTCTGAGTGCCAAAAGTTCTCAAATGGTCACACCTCACACCTATTCATAGACAAGTCCAACCGTGCGAGTGGACCTTTGAACGAATAGACTAGCTTCCATTCGTGCGAGTGACACATCCCTTCGTACGAAGGACTCCTTCGTGCGAAGGGGTATTTGCATGAGATTTCAGATTCTAACAAATAAACCTATTACATACAAGACTAGATACATTGACGTAGGCAACAGGCATCGTGTATCAACACCTTGTCTTTCATCTGTCTAATCTAAAGAATTGTCTTGCCGATGAGAACTTACACGTCCCACTTGAAGATATCCAAATCAACGAGTCATGCATTTTATTGAAAGACCCATTGAAATTAAGGATCGTGACTGAGAAACATTTGAAGCCACGCAACATTTCGATTATCAAGGTTTGTTGGGAGTCTAAACGTGGACCAAAGTTTACTTGGGAGCGTGAAGACCAAATGAAAGATAAATATCCACACCTATTCTCGTTGATTCTACTTCAGTAACATCTGAAAAAAACGAATCCCCGAAACCCGACTTGTGATATAAATCGGAATCGGAATACTTTAAACAAAATGTGAAATTTTATCATTCTTGTCGCTTTTAATATTTGGTTATTAATTAAACTAAAATTATTAGTTACAAGGTTAGAAAAATATTTTAAAATTAATATAGGTTAGTTTCCGTTAAAAATTTATAAAGGAGATCAACTAACTAAGTCAGATTCTCTAAGTAAAGAATTAACTAAGTTAATTGTTATTTATAACTAAGTTAATTATTATTTATATAACTAAGATAATTATTTATAATAGTGGAGGGGCTTGCTGGTCATATTCTGAAAAATAACTAGGGGACTGATTTGTTATTTTTGGAAGTTGGCTTTTTGAATAAACGAAAAAGGATATATAATAAAAGGGGGAAAACCCCCAAACCCGTGCCACCCGGGATTCGAACCCGGATCACCTGGATAATGAACCCGAAACCCGACTCGTGATGTAAACCGGACCGGAAGTATTTTAAATAAAATGCAAAATTTTATCTTTCTTGTCTCTTTTAATATTTGGTTATTACTTAAACTAAAATCATTAGTTACAAGGTTAAAAATTTTTTTTTAAATTAATATAGGTTAGTTTGTCACACCCTCAAAATCTACTCGCGGAGTACTACCGTGAGGCGTGTGACTGACCAGGATCTAGCCACTAATCATGATGAACCATATTCGTAAGTTAAATTTTTTTTCCAATTGACACAATTAGTGTTCAAGGTTTAAATGTCCAAAAAAACGCAATTTTAATCTAGCACAATTTAAGGAAAACCCATCGTAATTTAAAACCACAAGTTTGTTTATTATACGTTAATCACGAAACATACAAACCACGCACTCTAGCCGATTGCAATGTCCATCCTAAGATGTAACGAGCAACCTGCAAAGCATGCAGTAGGGTGTCAACATAAAGTTGGCGAGTTCACAGTTTTAGTTTTATTGTAAAAACAAGTTCGTTTAAATACTTTAATAGTATTCCAATCCTGGAGAATAAAGCGGTCCCAATCCAGGGATAGTACTATTCCAATCCCGGAACATAAAGCGATCACAATCCAGGGGTAGTTGTCACACCCCGATTTCCACGTGTCACCGGTGGGCCCGGTGGGGGAGTATTGTGACGTGGTTGGCAACATCATGGTCAAACAACACAATATAATAATGCACAGCTGAAGCAAAAGATAAATATATTACATTCCGAATATAAGTAATGTCAAAGTATTACAACGGAAGGTAAAGGATCCACAGGCGGATCAATAAAAGAAAACTGTTCAACAGACTTTAGGCATCTAGAACTTGCAATATTCCCTAGTGACGCCCTGAGCTCCCAGCCAATTACGCATAGCACCTGTCACTTAACCTTTTGGAAAATACGTCAGTTTACACTGGTAAATACAATTAACTGACTCATTTTGGAAAAAGAGTTTGAAAAGCGATTCGAGTGCAAACGGCACAAAATATCTTGACACATTGATTAAAATGCACAGAGGCAAAATTAATCTTTTATACTTGGGACAATTTTATTAATAAAAATCTTGTATCCGATTTACATGGTTGTCCAACATTTAGGGCCGGTGATTATACAATACAAGCCGGACAAGATTAATCGACACACCACAAATATAATCTCACAAGAAGATACCCTTACGAGTGAGTATACGTTATACATATGCAACAGGAGGTGTTATGTCTACACCTTGTGCTTACGTCATGGCCATTCACTTTTTAAAATGAGCCAAGGATATCCAGGACACGGTCATTAACCCCCAATGTTATTTGTTATCAATCAATACAGATTAAAACGGGATTATGCAATTTAATCATCTCCAATTAAAAGGTTTCTACACCCGACCAAGCGGTATTTTTATAATACCGTATCCCAAGCCCGTATAAGGGAAAATAAGTTAAAAGTATTTACCTGAGCTAGCAATGCAATTTACACTCAGCCGTATATCTTAATCAGCAAGCACAAGTACTTTTACTGGGGCTCTTAATCTGGAACGAAGGTTTTTATTAACCTATTAAATTCCTAACGGGTCTTATTCAAGTCGTAACTTAGACCGGTTAGTTTTAAGGAAAGGTTTACGGTTCAAAACGTATGATTAAGCGAAGACCGGAATAGGATGTGATTTAGACCCGACAAGTCTGGAGACTTGTATAATATGGGTAAACCAAACACATTCTGGATTTTGAGATAAAACCGATAAGGTTTGACCCGTTTCGGCTAATTTATGTAAACTTGTTACATAAACCGAACCGACGCGTAATAAGCATAACGGGTATCCGTAAGAGCCATATACAGGTTTCCTAAGTTAATATGCTTCAAATATGTTGTGACATCAGTAGGATGTCTTTCATTATGCCCCGAACTAATTTAAACGCAAACTATGCCCCGTAGGGGTAGTTTGGTCATTTTAAAGTTTGTAAAAGCGTTTAGATGTTTAACTGAGTTACAGGTCTGATGTAAACAATAAACATACTCAATTTGATGAGTTATAACAGTAGGCTAAAGCATATATGTGAAATTTATCATGTTTAACCAAACTATGCCCCGTAGGGGTATTTTGGTAATTTCACATAAGCCGAAAAGCTCAAAAACGAAGTCTGAGTTAATCAACCTTTTCTTACTGTTAAAATATCATAATTTGCCTTATATATCAGTAGGTATCAACCCGGGTATGTTCAATATGATTTTAAAACATACTATGCGTTAAAAACGCTAAATAAGGCGATTAAAGGCCATTACCGGGTTCGGTACTTAAATCTGATAATTTTATATTTCCAGAAGACTTAAAAAAATTTATTTATCATATGTAATCAGTAGCAAAAGGTTTGGAGTCAATTAGATATGTAAAACTCATTTTATGGCCCGTAAGGGCAAAACCGACAATTACCGGATTAAGCCTACGACTACTAGTTATGCTCAGCCTAAAATTAATTAAAAATCTTTAAAAATCCCAAAATAATATATTACATCAGTGGGTAAAAGATTTGATATCAAAAAGTAGGCTTAACTAGGCTATACGCTAATTACGCCGTTTTATTAACATAAAGCTTTAATTTTACGCTAATGAGCATAACTCTTATTCTACACCTCAAACTGATGTCAAACTTTGCATACAAGTCTATATATCAATAATTAAGGTTTCTACACTTTTACTTTTCCAAAAATCACGTTTTAGGGTAATAAGGGCATAATGGTCAACATAAGGGCAATTAACGGAATCATGCGTATTAATTGGATAACTAATGATCCGAGGTGTATAATCACAGCGGGTTATACTAGCATGTAACCTGGTCCAAATGAAGCTCTAAGGTATTTCTAATTCATATCAAAACGGGTCAGAACTGAAGTCAAAGCAAAAGTCAAAGCTTTGCGACTTTCGGTTCCAAACCGGGTCAAAACAGGAAAATGTCGGGTTGAACATGTTTAGACATGTTCTTTCACTAATTACCAAGTTATATTAATGATCAAACAGGTTGCACGCCTTCTAGATTGCTAATTATGCGTTTTATGCTTCTGTTGACTTTTTCGGATTAAGTTTGACCCGATAAATGATATAGTTAGGATGGGAATCAGTGGGTGCCCTTTTAAGGGTTTAAAGCCCACATAATTACCAACTTATAACTACCCTAAGCTTGACTAATCGCTGGACCATTAGCGATTAATCGTTAAGTCAACCGTTAATTACGACAGTTGACTTTTAAGCTAATAACTAAGCAAAAACTTAATCGAGGAAGGTCTAGCATACTTACACAAGTCCTATGCTCGAGTAGGAAGGTCTTGGGTCTGCTTTGGAGCTCCAGAAATGGTCCACAATGCAGATGGAAGGTGTGAGTGAATGTTTGCAAGTTCATGGCTTTATATAGTGATCAATTCACCATGATTTGTTGACACACAAGTCTACACTTGACCACAAATCATCAACAAGTGTCCCTAAGTGTGTAGGGATGTTTAGGGGTCGCCCACAAAGTGGAAAAATCTGTTTTGGGTCGGTTCCAAGGCTGAACAGCCAAGAAAAACGAATTTTCACATCTGGGCACTAGCTTACGGACCTCAAGGTCATTAATGTTGAGGTCCTCAAGGCTGTCATCAGGGCAAAAATCACTTTTTCAGTTTGCATCCTTGGCTCTTGGTCCTCCGAAAGGTCAATCCACCTTTGTTTCTTGCATTTTGAGTCCCTCAACTTGACTTATAAGGCTTCAAGTCTTATACCTACTTTTTTTAGTCCTTGATCACTTTGTTATTACCCGAAAAGTCATAATTTTCAACGTTGACGCTTTTAACCCTTCGTGCACGGTTTTGGTCATAACTTTCTCATACGATAACGAAACTTGGTGAAATTTTTACCACATGTTCTAGTGAGTATATTTTACCATTACAAAACTTCGGGTTTGCCAAAAGGTCACTCAGAGGTGTACTTTCAACATGTTGACACATTTAGCCCCTGTAGTTTGTAATTCCTCACTTTCTTCCATTTTCCGCTTTGTATGATCCATGATTTATTCATTTAGGATTATAAACACCATGTAGGGTTATTGTAGGGCCTATTTATCTAATTTTGACACTTTGGACCCTTATATTCACATAGTTTCACTGTTTGTGAACTTTAGTCCCTCTAAAGTACTCTTTCACATATCCAAAGCTTATGACACGTGTCAATACATTATTAGACGTAAATTTTTGAGGTGTTACATCCTCACCCCAAGAAATCTCGGCCCGAGATTTACCGAAATAAAGGAAGTATTCTCTGCCTAATAATGGCAACTTACAGATGATTAGGAATTTGTATGATCTTATTTGTTGTTTCCAATGCAACTTTCAGATCCTTAACATTGGACTTATCAATCTATTGTCCTAACAACAGATGTTTAACATTTCATCTTTACAAGGTCTCCAAAGGAGTAGCCTTAATACTTACATATCAATTATTAAAGGAAAGCTTATCTTAAGGTGGTTATTCCAACCATTACTTAACTAATATTAAGGAATAGCTAATCCTTGTCGTTAGTCGAACAATTCGACGATCCTGGGTAATTGATGGCAAATTCTAAATCGTTTCCTATTTAGGGTTGCGGCATGCATGCATAAGCAATATGAACCGTCTTTCTTATCTAATAATATAACACCCTCAGAATATTGAGTCTGGCTATATGAGCCTATGTCTTAAAACCTACTTAATCAAGGTTTCGTTTATTCCATAATTAATATGGAGTTTTCACAATACTCCAGCCCACAGCGGGCGACAAATCTTAATTCTACCTGCCTTCCAGGAGGTAAGCAGGGACATCTTTTGAGAAGATAATTAAGATACAAGGAGGCTACAGAGATTTTCCATATCTCAGGCTCCAGTTCATCCATCATTGTTCGTGTCAAATGAGTGACACCCTTATGTTATAAGTCCTCATATTTCTTTACCAGGGAATATGTATTTGGACAATTCTATTCTGGATATCTTCTTTGAATGCTACTAGTCGACTTTAGTACCATATGACCATTGGGATATCTCAGGGGTTCCATGCATTAAACCTCCATACTGATCAGGCATGGAAGCAATCTATGGGACACTCTAGGATACGTCAATCCTCATATAGCACTTTTATCAAACATAGTTTGGCATTCGTAGTTGATAAAAATCAATGAGGAAAAATAATTAAAATAACATATCTTGTCGTACTCTATGCGAAGAAAGAGTACTCTTAGATTTTCGGAAGGATTCCTTGCCGATTTATAAGGATCGGTTACTATGGTTTCCTTGGTAGTTATACTTTGTGGATGATAAAAAAAAATTTGCTAAATTTATGGTTCATGAAGATTTATTATTGCCTGTATTAAAAACAGGACACTTAGCAGAAATTATCATTGATAAATGATAAGGAAGTTTATTGTACAAGTGCTTATATTAAATTAGAATGGAAATTTTCACAAACTAGGCACCTAGCTCAGTTGGCTAGGCGCGCGAAAGGGTGCGACCGGCCTAGACCCAGGTTCGATTCCGGGGACGGTCAGTTCCACCATTTTTTTATGTTTAATATTAATTAATCGTACGGACACGTGTAATTACGAGGGTTGTCTCAAAAGGAGTCTTGATAATTAATTGCTTCTTATCACTCACAATATGGACTTGATTTTTAAGGCAATCAATCGATTTTTATCACTATATTGAGTCCTTAAGTATGCAACCAAAGTTTGCTATAAGGATATTAGAAAAAGTGATTTCTAATAGATATTAATATCAATATAGGATTTGTTGGAGCATTTTCGACGTAACATCGTCACTTTCTACCGGGCATTAAATGACCGGAGTCTTAATCAGGTGGAGACAACAGTTCTCAACCTTTACCATTCATAATATATTTATACGTGCCAGTATTAAATAAGTTTCTACATAAACTGCTTGATAACGAAAGGTACATATTATACTATTATTATTCTGCCCCATCTCTTGGGCGTTCATCCTGACAACTCGTGCGTTTGTTATCTTGGCCTACTCGGGCTTCTTCTGATTCCTAGGGCAGTTAGTCTTGATATGCCCCTTCTCGTTGCAACCATAACAGGTTGCATCTTTCAACTTCTTGCAATCCATGGTTTTATGTTCCCTAGATTTGCAAATTCCACACGGTAAAGGCTGAGACTCAAATCTGCATTTCCCGTAGTGGCGCTTCTTGCAAATCTTGCATACAGGTTTCTGATTGGACTTTTGTTTATTCTTTTTCTTAGAACTCTGGGAGTTATCTACCTCCCTTTTCCTTTTTAGTTCATCCTTTGCATCAGAGGCATGAACGGGATCCTCCTTAAGAGTAAGGAAGTGTGGTCCTAGATAAAATTTGGACCGAGCAGCATGGGGCTCCTTGAACTTTTTCACAGCCTTCTTCACAGCTTTTCCAACAGCTGCGTCTATCATAGTTTGAAGAATATCTTTGGAAATTCTAAGGTTCACAATTTCAGCATCATTAGCATGCGTCGTGCCATCAATGGCGCGATCGACTGTTGTCTTATCCGAGTTTGCCATTACTTTCTATTGGTTCCTAACACCAATAAAAACAATTTCTTAGTTGAAATCCAACAACTACTATATTTTTACTCTGATGGCCTTAATATATACTAGCCATGGTGTCAATAACCTATACAGGCTATTAAAGCACTAACATTCTTAATGAACATTAATTAAAATATTTTAATATTACTTAGCCTAGGTCGCAAAAGACCATCAATGGCATTAAAGATTTGGACCTAGTCCATCACTTTTCTGACAGAGGATCAAAACGTCACATCTGTCTTTATTATATTAAAGAATTTAGGTAGCTTGAAAGCTTGCCTTAGGAATATCAGAAAAGAGTGATTCCT
Organism: Helianthus tuberosus; assembly: GCA_030545235.1. Lineage (NCBI taxonomy): Eukaryota > Viridiplantae > Streptophyta > Magnoliopsida > Asterales > Asteraceae > Helianthus > Helianthus tuberosus. Next base: position 87,751,519 of record CM060426.1, on the reverse strand, counting down.
ATTAGATATAAAATATCCATCTAAGGTTTGTTGGAGCATTTTTCTAAAGTATCATCGGCCAATTTATATCTCGTATTAAATGACCGAAGTCCTACTAAGACGGAGACAACAGTTCTCAACAGTGATCGTTTATTATTGAATCACATGTGTCAGCATCAAATGAATTTCTGCATAACTGCTTGATAAGGAAAAGTACCTGCTATATAGTTATCCTTCTGCACCATCTCCTGGCGTTCATCCAGAAGACTCATGCATTTGTTTTCCTGGCCTCTCCAGGCTTCTTTATAAGCTTCGGACAGTTGGTTTTGATGTGCCCTTCCCCGTTACAATTGTAACATGTGGCGTTCTTCATCCCCTTGCAATCTAAGGTTTTGTGACCCTTGGTCTTGCAAATTCCACACAATTTAGCACGTGGGTCTATTGTACATTTTCCATAATGTTGCTTTTTGCAGTTACTGCATTTGGGTCTGTTATCAGGCTGATTCGAGTTCTTCCTAACCTCGGAATCCTTCCCGCGCTCCGAGCTTCCCTTCGTCTTCTTGTTAGTTTGATGAGAGTTTTCCTCCTCTCTTTCACTTCTTCTCTCGCCAGAAGCCTTAACAGACTTAATTCTGATTGCGTCTAAGGTGAGAGATAAGGATAAGTCCACCGCGGACCTATATGTGGTTGGCCTAGATGCTTTAACATTCCCTTTTATCTCTGGTGCTAGGCCTCCAATGAAACGCGCTATGCGTTTAGGTTCAGGGGTGACTAGATAAGGAACCAGGCGGGACATAGTGTTGAAACTTGTCACATATATCTGACAATCCAAATTCTCCATGACCAGAGTCAAGAAGTCTGATTCTATCTTTTCTACCTCATGCTGAGGGCAATAGTTTTCCTTGACTAAAGCAACAAATTGCTCCCAAGATAAGTTGTAGAGTGGGACCTTTCCCGTGGCTTGGAGCAATGATCTCCACCATGCCAACGCTTCTCCTTTGAATGAGTGTGAAACAAATTTCACAACATCTTGCTCCGCACAACCGCTGACGTCAACAACAGCGTCCATCTCATCGAGCCATGTCATGCAATCGATGGCCCCTTTTTCTCCTGTAAAGTCTCTGGGCTTGCAGGAGACAAAATATTTATATGAACAGGTCTTAACTGGTGCCTCTTGATGAAACACAACTTGTCTAGACGGAATACTCCTTTGATTTGACAAGTCATGAACATCGTCCTCCTTTGACTCATGTGTTTTAAGAGGGGGCTTACAACTAGCCGCAGATAGAGTCTTAGAGTGGGTATCATTTGACTCATCATACTGCCGATCAAGTGCTCGAGCAACAGCATAATCTATTATTGCCTATAGTTCTGCTCCAGTTACATTAATTCTGGTAGTATCATTGCTCTCTTTCAAGTGACTGTTAACTTCATCTAATCCAGCCATGTAGCTTGATCGCTACATAAATATTAACAATGATTTATTCAGAGATTAATATGGAATCATCATCTTTGACGATTTATCAACCATGGTAATATAAACCATATTGGTTAACTTGTTAGTTATATTAAACTAGTATTTTCCATTATAATTTATCCTAGTTATAAAACATTAAGGATATTAAAGTGGCGCATAAGGCCTAGTCACAAGGACAGTTCTAAATTTTATAAGCCATGATTTCAGAGAATCTAGGCATTAAGGTTTGAATCACGCTCATTACCTTCTCTTGACAGGGAGTTGTAGACTTCAACTGTCTTTTGTCCTTTAGGACAATAGATATAGCCCGTGGGCATTTCCCTTCTGAGGGATGGTTATAATATGATCATCTTCTCAGATGCTATTAGTCGAGATCGTATGGATCCTACCGACTATTATGCTTGGACCTGGTCCAACATTTTTGGACAGGAGGTCAAAGACCACCACAGTCGTTGCCTCATCGGACAACAAGTTTAGCCCGTAGGCACTTCATCACTACCGGATGTTTATAATGTGATCATCTTATAGGATGACACAAGCCATGATTTCTAAATCAATAGGCTAGATAAGGAAATTGGAAGAATCTAATATAATAGGATGACTGTTGTGATTTTCTCGAGTCACATTTGTCAAGAGTGCTAACACGTTCTTAGGTGTTAACAAGGATTTGAATCTCTTGAGTAGGTTTCACTATCTTGGCCGCGTAGGCTAGGTTTCACCTTTAAGATTATCTTTAAAATGCATACTGGCAGGAAAGTAAGGATATTTATTTTATTCAGGATTTTTATCATAAATCCTAATTTATAATTTAATAATAGCACAATTGGCCTAGTCGCGTAGACAAGTTTAATTTATAAGCCAAGATTTCAGAGAATCAGGGCAATTTATGAATTTGTAATGGCACAAAAGGCCTAGTCACGTGGACAAGTTTAATTTATAAGCCATGATCGTCTGGGATCGAGGCATTTAGTAATAGCACAAAAGGCTTAGTCACGTGGACAGGTTTAATTTATAAGCCATGATCGTCTGGGATCGAGGCATTTTGTAATAGCACAAAAGGCTTAGTCACGTGGACAAGTTTAATTTATAAGCCATGATTGTCTGGGATCGAGGCATTTAGGTGTGAATCAAAGTTCATTACCTTTTCTTGACAGGGAGCTGTAGGCTACCACCGTCTTTAGTCTCAGAGGACGTTAATTATAGCCCGTAGGCACTTCCCTTCTAAGGGATGTTATTTTCCATTCATTTCATATTTCATGTTTAGAATGAAAACTTAATTTAATCAATCCATTATATGAAAATAGAAGTACAGAGTTGCCCTAAGCGGGTCTTTGAAGGGATAATGTGTCCTTAAAGGGACTGAAAGATAAATATGTCCTTATAAGGACTATCAAAGAAACGATCTGTAGCAAAAGGAGTTTCCTCGTCATTTTATGTCTGAATGCTTTCTCCTTGGTTGTACGTTTCATCCTGGCCGCGGTACGAAGCTCAGCATTTCAAGGCTCCGGATGTGGAGAATTTCTAATACAGTTTCTTCGCTTGGCGACGTATCCAATATATATAAAAATTGGAAGCAAAAATTTCCAGATTAGGATTGAGAATATTCCTATGTTAAGTCTAGACTCAGGAGTTTAGATTGTGCAATTGTGTAACTGAGATTAAACACAAAAGGCTAGTGTTTAATTCACTCAGTGTTGGCTCTGATACCAACCTGTCACACCCCGATTTCCACGTGTCACCAGTGGGCCCGGTGGGGGAGTATTGTGACGTGGTTGGCAACATCATGGTCAAACAACACAATATAATAATGCACAACGGAAGCAAAAGATAAATATATTACATTCCGAATATAAGTAATGTCAAAGTATTACAACGGAAGGTAAAGGATCCACAGGCGGATCAATAAAAGAAAACTGTTCAACAGACTTTAGGCATCTAGAACTTGCAATATTCCCTAGTGACGCCCTGAGCTCCCAGCCAATTACGCATAGCACCTGTCACTTAACCTTTTGGAAAATACGTCAGTTTACACTGGTAAATACAATTAACTGACTCATTTTGGAAAAAGAGTTTGAAAAGTGATTCGAGTGCAAACGGCACAAAATATCTTGACACATTGATTAAAATGCACAGAGGCAAAATTAATCTTTTATACTTGGGACAATTTTATTAATAAAAATCTTGTATCTGATTTACATGGTTGTCCAACATTTAGGGCCGGTGATTATACAATACAAGCCAGACAAGATTAATCGACACACCACAAATATAATCTCACAAGAAGATACCCTTACGAGTGAGTATACGTTATACATATGCAACAGGAGGTGTTATGTCTACACCTTGTGCTTACGTCGTGGCCATTCACTTTTTAAAATGAGCCAAGGATATCCAGGACACGGTCATTAACCCCCAATGTTATTTGTTATCAATCAATACAGATTAAAACGGGATTATGCAATTTAATCATCTCCGATTAAAAGGTTTCTACACCCGACCAAGCGGTATTTTTATAATACCGTATCCCAAGCCCGTATAAGGGAAAATAAGTTAAAAGTATTTACCTGAGCTAGCAATGCAATTTACACTCAGCCGTATATCTTAATCAGCAAGCACAAGTACTTCTACTGGGGCTCTTAATCTGGAACGAAGGTTTTTATTAACCTATTAAATTCCTAACGGGTCTTATTTAAGTCGTAACTTAGACCGGTTAGTTTTAAGGAAAGGTTTACGGTTCAAAACGTATGATTAAGCGAAGACCGGAATAGGATGTGATTTAGACCCGACAAGTCTGGAGACTTGTATAATATGGGTAAACCAAACACATTCTGGATTTTGAGATAAAACCGATAAGGTTTGACCCGTTTCGGCTAATTTATGTAAACTTGTTACATAAACCGAACCGACGCGTAATAAGCATAACGGGTATCCGTAAGAGCCATATACAGGTTTCCTAAGTTAATATGCTTCAAATATGTTGTGACATCAGTAGGATGTCTTTCATTATGCCCCGAACTAATTTAAACGCAAACTATGCCCCGTAGGGGTAGTTTGGTCATTTTAAAGTTTGTAAAAGCGTTTAGATGTTTAACTGAGTTACAGGTCTGATGTAAACAATAAACATACTCAATTTGATGAGTTATAACAGTAGGCTAAAGCATATATGTGAAATTTATCATGTTTAACCAAACTATGCCCCGTAGGGGTATTTTGGTAATTTCACATAAGCCGAAAAGCTCAAAAACGAAGTCTGAGTTAATCAACCTTTTCTTACTGTTAAAATATCATAATTTGCCTTATATATCAGTAGGTATCAACCCGGGTATGTTCAATATGATTTTAAAACATACTATGCGTTAAAAACGCTAAATAAGGCGATTAAAGGCCATTACCGGGTTCGGTACTTAAATCTGATAATTTTATATTTCCAGAAGACTTAAAAAAATTTATTTATCATATGTAATCAGTAGCAAAAGGTTTGGAGTCAATTAGATATGTAAAACTCATTTTATGGCCCGTAAGGGCAAAACCGACAATTACCGGATTAAGCCTACGACTACTAGTTATGCTCAGCCTAAAATTAATTAAAAATCTTTAAAAATCCCAAAATAATATATTACATCAGTGGGTAAAAGATTTGATATCAAAAAGTAGGCTTAACTAGGCTATACGCTAATTACGCCGTTTTATTAACATAAAGCTTTAATTTTACGCTAATGAGCATAACTCTTATTCTACACCTCAAACTGATGTCAAACTTTGCATACAAGTCTATATATCAATAATTAAGGTTTCTACACTTTTACTTTTCCAAAAATCACGTTTTAGGGTAATAAGGGCATAATGGTCAACATAAGGGCAATTAACGGAATCATGCGTATTAATTGGATAACTAATGATCCGAGGTGTATAATCACAGCGGGTTATACTAGCATGTAACCTGGTCCAAATGAAGCTCTAAGGTATTTCTAATTCATATCAAAACGGGTCAGAACTGAAGTCAAAGCAAAAGTCAAAGCTTTGCGACTTTCGGTTCCAAACCGGGTCAAAACAGGAAAATGTCGGGTTGAACATGTTTAGACATGTTCTTTCACTAATTACCAAGTTATATTAATGATCAAACAGGTTGCACGCCTTCTAGATTGCTAATTATGCGTTTTATGCTTCTGTTGACTTTTTCGGATTAAGTTTGACCCGATAAATGATATAGTTAGGATGGGAATCAGTGGGTGCCCTTTTAAGGGTTTAAAGCCCACATAATTACCAACTTATAACTACCCTAAGCTTGACTAATCGCTGGACCATTAGCGATTAATCGTTAAGTCAACCGTTAATTACGACAGTTGACTTTTAAGCTAATAACTAAGCAAAAACTTAATCGAGGAAGGTCTAGCATACTTACACAAGTCCTATGCTCGAGTAGGAAGGTCTTGGGTCTGCTTTGGAGCTCCAGAAATGGTCCACAATGCAGATGGAAGGTGTGAGTGAATGTTTGCAAGTTCATGGCTTTATATAGTGATCAATTCACCATGATTTGTTGACACACAAGTCTACACTTGACCACAAATCATCAACAAGTGTCCCTAAGTGTGTAGGGATGTTTAGGGGTCGCCCACAAAGTGGAAAAATCTGTTTTGGGTCGGTTCCAAGGCTGAACAGCCAAGAAAAACGAATTTTCACATCTGGGCACTAGCTTACGGACCTCAAAGTCATTAATGTTGAGGTCCTCAAGGCTGTCATCAGGGCAAAAATCACTTTTTCAGTTTGCATCCTTGGCTCTTGGTCCTCCGAAAGGTCAATCCACCTTTGTTTCTTGCATTTTGAGTCCCTCAACTTGACTTATAAGGCTTCAAGTCTTATACCTACTTTTTTTAGTCCTTGATCACTTTGTTATTACCCGAAAAGTCATAATTTTCAACGTTGACGCTTTTAACCCTTCGTGCACGGTTTTGGTCATAACTTTCTCATACGATAACGAAACTTGGTGAAATTTTTACCACATGTTCTAGTGAGTATATTTTACCATTACAAAACTTCGGGTTTGCCAAAAGGTCACTCAGAGGTGTACTTTCAACATGTTGACACATTTAGCCCTGTAGTTTGTAATTCCTCACTTTCTTCCATTTTCCGCTTTGTATGATCCATGATTTATTCATTTAGGATTATAAACACCATGTAGGGTTATTGTAGGGCCTATTTATCTAATTTTGACACTTTGGACCCTTATATTCACATAGTTTCACTGTTTGTCAACTTTAGTCCCTCTAAAGTACTCTTTCACATATCCAAAGCTTATGACACGTGTCAATACATTATTGGACGTAAATTTTCGAGGTGTTACAGTAGTAGTATTCCAATCCAGGAATATAAAACGATCCCAATCCAGGGATAGTAGTATTCCAATCAGGGAATATGAAGCGATCCCAATCAAGGGATAGTAGTATTCCAATCCAGGAACATGAAGTGATCCCAATCCAGGGATAGTAGTATTCTAATCCAGGAATATAAAGCAATCCCAATCCAGGGATAGTAGTGGTTCCCAATACCCGGGAATGTGTACTACTCCACCTCAAGTAGATAGTATGTTTCAGTGGTTCCAAAAAAGGAACGCACGTGTAGCCCGAAACCAGGGGTACCATATGTATTTCCCAAACCAGGGAAATAAGTGTGTTGTCCCAAACCTGGGACGCATGCTTTTGGTAAAAAGTTGTGAACTCACCTTGGTTTGCTCGACAGACAATTTACTTGTGTTATGTTAGTCAATCACACCCGAGAGACTTCGAGACAAAGGAGTGCCCGCCGCCACCACTGCAACTTGAAGTGGAACAACATGTTGTGCGAGCCGAGGCCTAATCCGAAGCCTGACAATCGCCGCCGTGACCCGACGACCACCGCCGCCGTCGGCCACTGCAAGCTCTGACCCCAGTTCCTCCCGACACCGCCGTTGGTCAACATCACTAGCTCTTGTCTTTCTCTCTTTCTATCGATAACTAGATGGGTGTGTACGAGGACTGGCAAAATTAGAGGAGAGGTCTGTGGGTTAGATGTGTGCGGGCGGGAAGTTAGCAGAAGGATAAGGGGGTTAAGGTTTGCTTACCGGATAGATGAAGGGCGCCGGAGTTACTGTGCGGCCACCTGAATGGGGTGTCTGAATCACTATGCAGACACCGGAGAAGTCCAGTCGAGGGAGAAGAAGCGAATGTGTGTGAGTGCGGCTGTCATTCTTTATTTTAGGTTTTTATATAAAAATGAGGGGTGGGGAAGATAGGGTGATTATATAGTCTAGGGTTTTAGGGGTTTAGGTGAGTTGGGTTGGGTTTGGGCCCGTGCGCATGGATCCCTAAAATACCGGGTGTCTCGTTTAGCTGACCGACCCGCTTATCTTAACACCTAAATTTATAATGGTAAATAAATAAATAAATCTCTCGTCGCGTGTTATTATTATTTAGTAAACAATAATAGTGATAATAATAACAATAATAAAATGCTCGTCTCTCGACAATCAGGGTCTAGGATTCGAGTTGTCACATAGTTTCCATTAAAATCTTATAAAGGAGATCAACTAACTAAGTTAGATTCTCTAAGTAAAGCAATTAACTAATTTAATTATTATTTATAACAAAGTTAATTATTATTTATATAACTAAGATAATTATTTGTAATAGTGGAGGTGCTTGTAGGTTATATCCTGAAAGATAACTAGGGGACTGATTTGTTATTTTGGGAAGTTCGTTTTTGAATAAAAAAGAAAACGGATATATAATAAAAAGGGGGAAAACCCAAAACCCGTGCCGCCCAGGATTCAAACCCGGATCACCTGGATAACGAACAGGCATCTAAACCAACTGAGCAATGCACTAGATCTTTTATACTCCCGATTCATTTGATCTATAAGCACAACCCAGAAGCTCTTTGTCTTCTTCATTCAGCGTTTTATCCGACCAGACTTTATCTCATAAGTTAACAACTTTCAACGACCATTTTGACTCGTTAATGTTCAATTCTCGGGGGGAAACCATGAGACACCATAAATCGATCCTTAACTTAGGTGATCAAACGAATTAATGTTGAAATATATGTCACCATTAATGTGTTATGAACATGTGATCAGCCATCTTTTAATTTGACATCTATATTGCATAAAAACGACACCTTCTGGTCCTAATCATCTTTACACAACTTTCCCTACTCTCAAGAACCTGCAAATCACCAAACAATTCACGAATTTGAGTAAGCTTGATTCTAGGGCTTGAAACTTTAAGAGATGATATCTTCCTCATCCGGGATCCAAATCAGTTAATTCATAAGCCCAACTTCATTATTTTTTCCGAGCTCTACAAACCCCTCTATCAATTTTTGTGATAGAGGACAACATCTATATGAATTGAATTTGTAAGAAATCTAGGGTTCTTAGTTCTTGTAATTCAGGGCTTTTGATCTTAGACCCATGCTTAGTTAAAACTGCCAGCAGGGTAATGATCCTTGCCATGTTAGAATACTTTGTGCAAATTTTTAGAATTTTTCGAGGTCACCCGGTTTTAATATGAATTTTAAACGTTATATATTTTATAGGAAAATCTTATAAAATAGAAAAATTGACAAACACTAACACGTATGAATATCGTTTTAATGGATTAGGAATAAAAACATAGATTATGGAGATTCTCAGGATATACTTGTTGATTATAAAATTTGTAGGTTATATTTATTAGTTTAATCCATAAAATTGTTAAAATGAAATATTAGATTAAAATGAATTATTTGAATGTTTTTTATTGTTAAAATATGTAATATTGCCAAACGAAATATTAGATATAAAAACTTTGGTTATAATCTAATAGATGTGTTGAATTATTAAATATGATTACAATATTATTTTAGGGTTTTAGATAGTAATATTAATTTGATTATCGTGTTGATTGATTTAGTATATTTACTATATATATTTTTAGGGTAACATTTTTGTTAGGGGAGTTTCTTTTCCTAACGTTGGTGCGGTTATCTCAAGTCACTCAAAACGCAACCCTTGAGTAATTTCTATTAATTTTCCCTTTTTATTTTTTTTTTATTAATTATTGGGGTGTATCATGTCATACGAATATATATATTTGAGTAAATCATTCATTAGCATGCTAAATTTCAGTGTGTTATTATTGGGATGCCTACATGTGTTTTGGTTGATTTGTCATTCTAGCATGTCGTGTGAATCCACGGCTGACTAGGTTTCCGACGACCATGAGTTGTAGCCTAATATCATCAGAGTTTCAAATTCACTCTTAATATATATGGATAATTATCAAGGGAAAAGATCAAATAGGAAGTTTATTTTGGCTAGGAAACGTAGGAAGCAATAGGATTAGGACATGTGGCAACATTTAAAATAAAGAAAAAGGGTATTTTAGTCAATCCAACCCTTTCTTCTTCTTCCTTTTCAAAACCCAGTAACTTCAAAACCCACCATTTTCAAAACCCACAATCTTCAACCATTTCTTCATTTTCTATCTCAATAATCACTACATTATAGTGCGATTTTCATCACCAATCAATGATTCAAACACCCGATCAACGTGTTCTTCACCTTTTTTGAAGAAAACCCAGTTTAAATTCATACAAAATCTCGTTTTTTTCCGGTGATTTTGAAGATAATCACTCGATCTGTTCGATTCGAGCGCTGATAAGTGTTTCAATCATTCAAAATTCGTCAATTGTTGAAGAAATCACTTCGATCCATGTAAGAAATTCTTTAATTTCATTTTTACGATCTGGGTTTTTTATTAAGTCATTGCGTTTTACGATCTTGGCGGGGGTCCGGGGGCAGCGCCCCTGGTAGCGGGGTCCCTGGGGCGGCAGCCCCTGGCGGGGTCCAAGGGGCAGAGCCCCTGGCTGGGGTTGAGCTGGAAACTGCATTCGTAAATTGCATTGGTTCAGACAGTTCACAGCACAGACAATTCAAAGCACAGACAAAACTATTGTCATGGTTCAATGCGTTTTAGAGAGAACACTTTCTTTGGTGTTTTTAGGCAATTGCGTTTTAGAACTAAAATATTTTTATGTGTTTTCTGGCCATTGCGTTTTAGAAAAACACATTCTTGAAGTGTTTTTGGTGCATTGCGTTTTACGTAAAACACTTTTTTAGGTGTTTTCAGTCCATTGCGTTTTACAGAGAACACTTTCTTTTGTTTTTTTGGCAATTGCGTTTTAGAATGAGTCATTTTTAAGTGTTTTCTGGTCATTGCGTTTTACAAATAAGACATTTTTTTGTGTTTTTGGTGCATTGCGCTTTAGGTAAAACACTTTTCTATGTGTTTTCAGTCCATTGCGTTTTAGAAAACAGACATTTTAAGTGTTTTCTGGCCATTGCGTTTTAGAAATAAGACATTTGTATGTGTTTTTGGTGCATTGCGTTTTAGGTAAAACACATTTTTATGTGTTTTTAGTCCATTGCGTTTTAGAAAGTACATTTTCTTTTGAGTTTTTAGTCTATTGCGTTTTAGAAATAAGACATTTCTTTGTGTTTTCTGGCCATTGCGTTTTACAAATAAGACATTTGTATGTGTTTTTGGTGCATTGCGTTTTAGGTAAAACACATTTTTATGTGGTTTTAGTCCATTGCGTTTTAGAAAGTACATTTTCTTTTGAGTTTTTAGGCTATTGCGTTTTAGAAATAAGACATTACTTTGTGTTTTCTGGCCATTGCATTTTACAAATAAGACATTTCTTTGTGTTTTTGGTGCATTGCATTTTAGAAAAATGTCATTTTTAGTTTTTTTTTTCATTGCGTTTTACGTAACTGGGGGTTTTTCTATTGTGTTTTACGCAACTGGGTTTTTAATTTTTTTTTTTGAAAATATAGCAATAGTATACTCGTTTTAAAGATAAAAAAACGCTCGTTTTTTGGTGCAATTTTTATAAAAAATAATGTCGTATGAAAGAGTTATTAACGTTTAAAAAATGGGGGGGGGGGGAATTGGAGGAGAGGGAAACTATTGCCTTTCATTGACTAGAATACCCCTAAACAAACTCACGCGCCTCTTTTCTTCACTTCAATTTACATCATTTAATCTTAGCCCTTGATTAACTAAATGGATGGTCAAGATCACTTCCTAGCCAAATAAACTTCCTATTGCATCTCCACCCTAATTATCAAATCCTGCGTATATTGTTTTCATCATCTCAATTTCTTTAAGGTCCTTTACCATTTATTATCACATAATTGTTAACTCAAATTTAATATCTAATGTTTATCTTAATATATGGATGGATACTTGTTAAATCCTATCTATTGATAAAAACAAAAGGGAGATAGAGATAAACTGAATTCTCATTTATTCATTCTATTCAACATTACAATATATAGATAAACATATCTATAAACCCTAAAGCCCATAAGTAATGGGTTGGGCCTAAAATGTCTGGTTTATAACACTCCCCCTCAGACATTTAGAATTATACACAGTTTAGCAACATACTTCAGGATGATGTTAAGTAGGTACTTCAGGACCTGAATAAATAAACTGATACTACTGGATCAGCTATGCTGCCTCATTAAAAACCTTACTAAGAAAACCCAGTGGGCCAAAACTTAGTTAAGGGAAAAAGAGTACAACGTGTATAATTCTCCCCCTTAATTCAACAAACATCTTCCAATCTACGAAAACCGATCTTGTGTGATAACTGCTCGAAACTGCTTCTAGGTAAAGATTTTGTGAACTGGTCTGCTAGATTTTCACTTGACTTGATCTGACGAACATCGATTTCCCCTTCTTTCTGCAAGTCATATGTTGATAAGAACTTTGGTGAGATGTGCTTTGTTTGATCACCCTTGATGTAACATTATCTGAGCTATGCAAGCAGCATTGTCTTCATAAATAATTGGCGGCTCCTTATTGATCTGTTCTAATCCGCATGCTTCTTGTATGTGATTAATCATTGATCTCAACCACACACATTCTCGACCAGCATCATATAGTGCTATCAATTCAGCAAGATTTGATGATGTTGTTGTAAGTGTTTGCTTAGTTGACTTCCAAGAAATTGCTGTGCCACCGTATGTGAAATACATAACCTGTCTGAGATTTTGCTTTGTGTGGATCTGATAGATATCCGGAATCCGCATACCCAACAAGATGGGACTTTTGATCTTTCTGATAGAAAAGACCTAAATCTTGTGTCACGCAAATATACCGGAATATATGTTTTACACCATTCCAGTGTCTACGTGTTGGATTCGAACTGAATCTCGCTAGTACATGAACTGCAAATGCATTGTCAGGTCTTGTGTTATTTGCGAGATACATAAGGGCACCGATCGCGCTTAAGTACGGTACTTCTGGACCAAGTACTTCTTCGCCTTCTTCTTGAGGGCGGTAAGGATCCTTGTGTGGATCTAGCGGTCGGACAACCATAGGTACGCTAAACGGATGTTCTTTATCCATATTGAAACGTACTAACATCTTCTGGATGTAGTTTGATTGATGGACAAATGTGCCATTGCACAGATACTCAAATTGTAGTCCGATGCATACTTTTGTCATACCAAGATCTTTCATCTCAAATTCCTTCTTTAACAACTGAGCTGCTTTCTTTATCTTTTCAGGAGATCCGATGATGTTGATATCGTCAACATAGACTGCTATTATAGTGAAATTTGTGACTGATCGTTTTATAAAGACACATGGACTGATTACATTAGACTTGTATCCTTCCTTTTTCGAGATATTCACTAAGTCGATTGTACCACATACGACCAGATTGTTAGATTGTTTGAGACCATATAAAGATCTCTGGAGCTTTATAGAACACATATCTCGAGGTGTTGATTTTAATGCTTCAGGCAATTTTAATCCTTTAGGGATTTTCATGTAGATGTCATTTTCAAGTGTCCCGTATAAGTATGCGGTGACGACATCCATTAGTCTCATATGAAGTCCTTTAGAGATTGTGAGGTCGATCAGGAACCTAAGGGTTATCGCATCCACTACAGGGGAATACGTTTCCTCATAATCAACTCCTGGGATTTGGGAAAACCCTTGTGCTACAAGTCGAGCCTTATATCGTACAATCTCATTCTTTTCATTTCTTTTTATTGCAAACACCCCTTTATAACCTACTGGTTTGACGTCTATGGGTGTTCAGACTACAGTTCCTAAATTATGTCGCTTTTTCGAGCGAATTTAATTCGGCGTTTATGGCTTCTTGCCATCTTGGCCAATCATTTCTGTGCATTCACTCTTCTAAAGTTTTTGGTACGTAATCATTTTCATTGATTACATCCATTGCTATAGCATATGCGAATATATCATCAACACGTGTTTTATTCCGGTTCCACATTGTACTATCTTGTACATAATTAATAGAGATCTCATTTTCGTTCGGTACCGGTGTTTCTTCTGAAACTTCATTTTCCTCTGGATTCATAGTTGTCTCTTCTGGGACATTTACTTCTACCAGGGTTTCACTTATAATCTTTTGTGAGTTTTCACCAACTGCGTTACTTTGCTCTTTTCGTTTCCGTGGGTTTTTGTCTTTGGAACCGATTGGTCTCCCACGCTTTCGTTGTATAGTAATCGCTTCTGGGATTACTTCAATTCAAGCAGGTGTATTTGATGCTGGTACATGTGACTTTGTCACTGTATTCGTGTCTGTGAATGCATCTGGTAATTCATTCGCTATTCTTTGCAAATGCATGATCTTTTGGACTTCATATTCACATAGACCACTTCGGGGGTCGAGATTTGATAGCTATGATGCATTCCACGTTATTTCTTGTGTTACCAGTCTTTCTTTCTCATTATCTCCCCCTAAGACTGGGAACATTGTTTCATCAAAATGACAGTCAGCATACCGTGCTGTAAACATGTCTCCCGTCATTGGTTCTAAATATTTAATTATGGACGGGGAGTTAAAACCAATATAGATACCTAATCTTCTTTGGGGTCCCATTGTAGTACGTTGTTGTGGCGGTATTGGTACGTATACCGCACAACCAAGAATTCTAAGGTGGGACAAACTTGGTTCTCGTCCGGAGACCAGTTGCAATGGGGAGTATTCATGATCTGCAGTTGGTCTCAATCTAATCAGTGCAGCGGTATGCAAAATAGCATGACCCCATGCAGAAGATGGTAATTTACATCTCATTAAGAGTGATCTAGCGATTATTTGTAATCGTTTAATCAGAGATTCAGCTAAATCGTTTTGTGTGTGAACATCAGGTACTGAATGTTCAATATTGATCCCAATTGTCATACAATAGTCATTAAAAGCTTGAGATGTGAACTCTCCCGCATTATCCATCCGAATGTTTTTAATTTGATTGTCGGGGAAATTGGCTCTCAATTGTATGATTTGAGCTAAAAGTCGGGCAAATGCTACATTTCGAGTAGCTAAAAGGCTCACATGTGACCACCTTGAGGATGCGTCTATTAAGACCAAGAAATAGCCGAATGGTCCACACGGAGGATGAATAGGCCCACAAATATCCCCATGGATTCTCTCTAAAAATGATGGGGTTTCATGTATCAATTTAGTTTGTGAGGGCCGAGTTATAAGTTTGCCCAGAGAGCATGATGATAAGTCTTGTGGTAGCAAAACTTTTAAGTTTTTTTTTTTTTTTTTTTTTTGAGAATATGCTTGCTAAGCCACAATCACACAAACTTCAGGTTGTGAATTTAATAACCATTTAGACGATGCATCGATTTAAAAACACTAAATGGTATCATATTGACATATTCATATCCTTTAATCATTTTTGAAATATTAGGGTTCACACCCTAACTTAGTTGGTAATCCACTTCTTTTGAGAGCAAACATTCCATGCACTTATCAGGAAGAATATTCGGGTTCTTCTATAAATTTCACATCATTATTGACTCGGTGTGGTCTAACCGGTCATGCCAATCAAATATCATGATCCATAAACTTCTGGTTTATGATCATATATGTATTCAGGGCCGGCCCTAAGAATTCGTGTACCCTGTTCGAGCTCGAAAAAATGTGCCCTTAGGCTTTAACGAAATTGGGTATTTGGCTCACTAAAGGTCTAAATCTAATGCCGAAGAAGTTAATAACTAATCTAAACCATAAGAATAGTTTTGTAAGGGGGCCTATGTTGGTGTTTGTATGGATGTACCCGATTAAAAAAATAGTTTACATATACATATCGGGTTTTTTCATAAAAAACGTGCCCCTCAAAATATCTGGCCCTGGCCGGTGGTCCTCCTCGCCCACCCCCAGGGCGGGCCATGTATGTATTACTTGCACGTATGTAAAATAAAACATAGGATACGAGAGAATAATTCCTTAGTTTACCACTTTGATGGTCCATCTCATTATTAACATGATCATCGTTGCATTTTTTATGGTCGATCTCATTACAAACTTTCAATCATGTCCACGATCATTACCATTTCAATGATCAATATATAGTCACATTCACTTCAGGGAATGGAGTAAAACTAAAAAAAATCTCATGATTTTTTTTATTTTTTATTTTATTTTCTCAGACATATGGATATAAAGTCACTCCATACCTTTATACATTTGACAATATTGCTACTTAAGGAGCAAATTGAGGTAAGATAATTGGAAATTGTTTTATCTATATTTTCTTTTATAAATAATCTTCTCTTCACGTAACTTCAATTGAGAAGCACTAATATGTCGGAGTCATGTACGATTTATCAATCCAAAATCTTATGACTTTTTATAAATTAATAATGAGATTCAGTGAGTGAGTATGACACTTTGCATATCATATCAAAGTTCTACTCTATCATGAGAATGATAAAAATCCACAACTTTAATTTATTTTTTCTATTCAATACTATCTATATAATAGAGTATATATATAGGGGACCGCTAGAATGAGAACCACCTCGAGTTATGAGAACCGCGAGAACCACACCGTACGGGGCGAGGTGGACCAAAATTTTTTTTTCAAAAACGTAGATGCATGTGTTAGAAAACATTCGTAAAATTTTTTTTTTTAAAAAAACCGCCGTGTGGGTAGTTTTTTACACCACAAAAACGTGGTTTACGAGTTCCGTAAATTTACGGAACTCGTAAACCACGTTTTTGTGGTGTAAAAAACTACCCACACGACGTTTTTTTTTTTAATTTTTTTTACGAATGTGTTTATAACACATGCATCTACGTTTTTGAAAAAAAAAATTGGTCCACCTCGCCCGAAATCAAGTAGTTCTCGCGGTTCTCATAACTCGAGGTGGTTCTCATTCTAGCGGTCCCCTATATATATATATAGTGGAGGGTTCAAATGAGAAGAATTTTTTTGTAAGAAGAGAAAAGAAGAAGTTTCAACCAATAAAAATGCTCCATTTCACTTCATTTAATATTTGCATTTAATTTTAATATAAGGGTATATTGGTAAACTTACAAAAATCATTAATTTGTATTCTTCCACTTTAATAACTAACTATATTAAATTTGTAACTCCTTTTCAAAATATATATTTTTTCCAAATTAAAAAAACAACTTAATTTCAAGTGTAGAATAAATTACTAGTTGTGTAGGATAAATTACGAGTTGTGTAGGATATATTTCGAGGTGTGTAGGATAAATTTCGACTGTGTAGGATAAAATTCTATAATGTGTAGGTAAATGTAGGAAAAAATTGATATGTGTAGGTTTTGTAGATTATATGTAGGATAATTAATGATTTGTTTGACTAATTAATTAAATAGTTAAAAATTAATGACATGAGTAATAAATGAAATAGTATTTTACTAATATGCCATTTCTTCTTTTTCTTCTCACATTAAATTTCTTCTCAAATGAACCTTCCCCTATATATATATATATGATACCATAAAGTTAAATTATACAATAGACGTTATAAAACTAATTATAACAAAACTTTATGATATATTATATATTATTTAAATTTTCCTGTACTTACTATTGTATAATGGATTATGGCTACTCAACCAAGGCATTAGATTCGACCCGTGTAAAAAACAACCAAACAAATATACACATAACCAGCCAAACAAATTTTAGACATGCATACATATAGGTCAACAAAAGAACAAATGAATCATAAACATTGTTGCTAAATTTTTGTTCAAGTTCATCTTATTGGTTCTCAATTTCTTTTAGTCCAGTTTAATCTCATCTAGTAGCAATCTATACATAACGTATTTTTCAAATCTTTATTTTAGTCATTATTAAAATTCCTACAACTCTTACATATGCAACAACTATTTAAAACAAGCATGATATTCCCAGACAAGTTTTTAATCTTTTAGACATTACACTAATCAGTCTAAATAATAATGATGATGATATCAACCTGTATAAAACACTTTTAATATAATAATTCAATCTATGTTACTTATAAAACACCTTTTCTTGTACTTTTATAAAACTAAAAGTAACATCAAGAAAGAAATATGATATTATTTTATATACATTATATATGCTATTAAAATACACACGATACTAGTCAAATCGTTTTATACAATCAATACTGAATATTGTTATAAAGCTATACCGATAACAATGCTTTGACTTTTTTAAAATAAAATATTTATATTGTCATAATATCGATTATACTTTTTGTAACCTCTCCTGCTTTAGTTTTATATAGCAAATGTTTTTATTTATTTTGCATATTTAGTCTTATAAAAATAGAAAATAATGAAAACAATCTAAACTGATGCATTGATAAATAAAACACCGAAATTGTTATATCTTATTTTTAACTAGAATACTCAAATATACTTTTATCTTAAAATAGTTCTAAAAAAACAAAGCTACAATTCATTTATTTTATGATTTTCACCACTTCAGATATATATGTTTGCATACAAACAAAAAAAGGTGGTAAGTGGAAATCAGTAAAGAATTTTACAGAAACCATGGTGTTGATATTGTTTTTATTTCTTTTCGTACGTTTTTCCATTGAAACAATTTAAATCTTATATTTATATAAAATCTCATTGATTTTAATCTTCCGTTTCGATTGAAAAATATTTGTTTTATGATATACAATAGCTTCTTTTCAGTATCGTTAATATCCAATTTTTTTAGTATCGTTAATATCCAATTAGGAAGATTAATTAATCACCCAAAAATCAATACCAACAGATAATACAACATTAATAAGTATAAATAATAATTCTTATAATATAAAATAAAACTTACTTGTAAGAATGTGTGAGTGATCATACTCCGATGAAACGACTACTATCACTTGTTGGAACGATAAATCATGGAAGGGGATTAGGATTTTGGTGAGAGTACTTTCGTGCTGATAACGTGATAAAAACAAAAGGGAGATAGAGATAAACTGAATTCTCATTTATTCATTATATTCAACATTACAATATATAGATAAACATATCTATAAACCCTAAAGCCCATAAGTAATGGATTGGGCCTAAAATGGCTGGTTTATAACATCTATAACCATTTTTTAATATATGAATTCTGATATGATATCTAATGTTTATCTTAATATATTAATACTTAGCAAATCGTATTAAAGTTAGATTAGATATATAATGACTATCTTTTTTAATTATAAAAAAAGTATTTATAATTACTCTGAGAGAGATGGGAAAACAAAACAATAGATAGCTCCTGTAAATGACACATGTCCCTAATATGTTTCTTTTATTAGATAGTAAGTACAAATAGAAGATTTGTCTTGACTCCTGTTTCGATTCCATGTCTTTCAACTAATAATGAAAAAATAATGATAAAATCTATATTTAAAGACGTCTAAATTAGTTCTTGTTGTTGTGCTTGTAACACCATCAATCTTTACTTTCATCTTTTGCTTTTTTATTCTTCATCTTTTGTTATAATTAATAATAATGTCTTACGCACACGATTTTCAGGTTCACATTAAATTTCCATGTTTATTTCCAGTTTGACTCGTGGACGCCAACATCACCGGATAAGAGTCCTACGAGTATATTTTGGGTTCCAACACCACGGATAAGAGTCCTACAAGTATCTTTTGGTTCCTTGGACGGGGAGTCGTGATATAGCACTTGCTAGTTGATTTATTTATAGAACTAGAATTACGACCCGCCGCAATACGGCGGGGATTCTTTAGTTATAACTAAGTCGATTTAGGACACGCATGTTATGTTGAACCTGTCAAACGGGAAAAAATAGACGATGTAAAAACGTTCACTCACACACGCACGTTGCGTCGTGTTAACTCGCAAAATTTAGAACAAAACGTAAAAACGTTAAACCAAAGACGCACGTTGCGATGTGTTAAGTCACAAAATTTAGAACAAAGCATAAAGCAAAAAAAATACGAAAATGAAAACTATAAATGAGCAAAGTTGAAAGTAAAAAAAGTTGTGAGGATATATTGCAAAAGATAAAAAGTTTTGTGTTAAAAGTAAAAAAACAAACAGTTTTGGTTTAAAAGTAATTTATGAAATACTTTTGGGTGAAAAGTAAAACAATCATTTTTTTAAAAACCCCCAAAGCCAAGGTTACAACAACCATATGCATAACCATTTTTTGTTTGAAAAACCCTAAAGCCAAGATTACAACACATAAGTAAAAAAAATCGAAGTGGTTAAATCGCAAAATATGGAAACTTTTGAATTAGAAGTGAAAAATCAAATTAATCAAAGGGGTTAAATTACCAAAGATTAAAACTTTAAACTTAAATTGTCAAAGATTAAAACTTGTTGCAAAACAACGGCTTAATAGCAACCAATATATGATGTATGTAAACAAGAATTATGGAAGATCATATAGAGAGAAAGATAGAAAGAAGAATTGAATAACTCATTCTTATTGATGTATCATACAAATACAATAGCCATTATTTATAGTGTTTGACATCAATACAAATACAATAAAGAGATGGGAGTTAAGCATGCGGAAAGTCACAATATTATAATTCATTCATAACACTCACCCTTGACTATCCACATGAATATGTAAAATAGTATATTATTCTTTTAATACGCTTGGTGATATATGCTGCCTCGTTAAAAACCTTGCTAGGAAAACTCATTGGGATAAAACCATAGCCAACGGAAAAAGAGTGCAGCACGTATTTTCTCCCCCTGATATTCTGTATCAGGTGTGTTGCCTCATTAAAAACCTTACTAAGAAAACCCAATAGGTCAAAACTTAGTTAAGGGAAAAAGAATGCAACTTGAGTAAGTCTCCCCCTCATTTTATTATCCATCCTTTATGTGACGTGTGTCCATCTTCCTTGAAAGTCAAAAAAGCTTTTATAGCGAATGATTTGTCGCTTGATCCCTTAATGTGCAATCATGTATGTTGAGCAATGTTGTATAATCTTCTTCCAAAAATTATCATTTGTCCACGACTGTTTTTTCTTACATTTCTGCATCTACAAGACTAACCAAACTTGTTTGATGGGTTAGTAAAATATAATCAATTATCGTTTATACCTGAAATACTTCTTTGAACTCATTCTAATGTCTCTTCACTTGACACAAGTTATATCATGACAATAAGCTCAAGTGAAAGATATTATAACCATACATAGCTAGCAAAACATATTAATGCACTTATGCATTTAATGATGGTACTTCTAGAATGAGAATCTCTACTTTGGTAGGAGATGATAATAGGCATTTCTTACAACAAATGACTTAACAACCTTTAACATATTTTAAGGTTCAACTATGTCCATACTAAAATATCCAAACATCGTCTTCTAGATGTACTTGAGAGATTAGTAAAATATAATTACGTATATACTCAAACTGCAGTTCGAGTAATAATTAGACCGTGCCAAGGTCATTCAAAAATTCTCTCTCTAAAAACTCGACAATTTCTCTCAATGATGCCTAGACATCATTACTGTAAATTGTGATTATAGTGAACTTTTAAAAGCAGAATGTTCATAGAACATGGCTAATTTAATCAAACTCATATCCCTCTTTATGCGAATATCTCGAGTTGTACAACACTTGTTTCGACTATTTAGTCCATACGTATTTTGTCAACTTCATATAATACGTTCTTGATGTTTTGACATAACTAATGCTTCTAGCATTATCAATCCATGAGGGAATTCGTTCCATCTTATCCAAATATGCATGTGCTTTCACTCTTAGAAGTTTTGCTATATAAACTTGCCCTTTTAACACATAGATATCTATATCATATGCAAAAATATCAAGAACACTTGCTTTTATCTCCAAAATTCATATTGTACCATGTTTGTACACTGTGTACATTGAGATGCCATAATAACCAGGTACATATTTTCTATGTATGTTTATTAGAGTATTGGTGCACTATAATTACATCCATAAGGTGTTTCAATTAACCTCTTAAGCACTCAAATGCTTTAGGATACTTATGGGGAGTTCCAATTATATTCAATTCAATAACATATACAACATGTATATGTATTCAGATCTGAATTTATGTAATAATCATAATAATCTCGAGAACTTATTTTATATGACTTAGTATCAAGTGATACATAACTTTCCTAAGACACATGTCAATTCTCTTTTATATATTACCAGACTAATAAGATATTGGAAACTCAATGCATCCACCACTGGAGAATACGTTTTCTCATAATCAATCATAGGTCTTTGTGAAAATTCTTGTGCCACCAATTTTGACTTATATCACTTAATTTGATTTTCACATGATTCGCGTAAAAGACACTTTTGTATCCAGCATATTTTACAACTTCAGTTGTATGAACTGTTGGTCCAGAAACTTTCCATTTCATTAGAGAACTAAACTCTGCCTTATTTGCGTCTTTATATTTTGGCCAATCATCATTCCTAATATTCATTCATAGGCAGATCTTAAATCTTGATCCTTATCATTTAATCATTTTAAGCGCTACATTATATACAAAAGTATAACGTCGTCGATTTTTATTTCGATTCCATACATATCTTAGACATGATACAACTTATCGAGATCTCTTTATTTTCAGGTACCTGAGGTTCTTCTTGAACCATCATGTCTATTGTCTCTTCAGGAGATCTTATTACTATAACCTCGACTTGACCATTTTAATTACTTGCTCCGATTTTCGAGGAATTTTATTATTGGAATCAACTAGTCTACCACGCTTTAGGCATGCAATAGACTCGTTACAAAAATATGTGGTTGTCCTCTTGGGACACAAATATAACTGGAGCATAAGTAGTTGATTATGTGACTTACTTAGTCACTCTATTTAGGTCAGTGAACTTGTCTGGTAATTTGTTCTTTAATATTGGTAAATGAATTATACTTTAAACTTCTAGTTCATAGTCTGAGGATCAAGATGACATGATAATTCATTTCACCTTTCACTTTTCAACTACTTGTTATCTCCCCCTAATGTTAGAAACATTCATTCCTTAAAGTGAAAACCAATGAGCCATAAACGAATTTTTCTCACTAATGGCTTTAAGTATTTAATCATAGACGATTATTTATACCCAACATATTCTCAAATTTTTTATAAGTCCCATCTTTGTGCGGTGTGGTGGATGAGTTTCAATATATGTCGCACAACCAAAATCTTTGATGAGACATCTTTGGTTCCTGACCAAAAACCAACTATATAGGGGAGAACTATAACTTATTGGCTTGATGTGAATTGATGGTACTATATATAAAATTACATGTACCTAAATGAAATTTTGCTTCTCTCATAATCATTGGCTTTTTAACCAATAGTAATCTGGATTAATATGCTTGCTATCACATTAGCTAAGCCACAATCACACAAGCTTCAGGTTGTGGATTTGATAACCATTTAGACGATGCATCGATTTCAGAATACTAAATGGTATCATGTCGGGATACACATATTCCCTTATTATTTCCAAAATATTTAGGGATCTAAACCATACTTTAATTGGTATATCATTAACTTCCCTTGAGAGCAAATATTGCATGTGTAAGTACCATGAAGAATCTTCTAGTTCTTTGATATTTTTCACATCATCTAGACTCGGTATGGTCTAACCGGTCATGCCAATCATTAAATGATTATGAACCATAAACTTCGGGTTTGTGATGATCATATTTGCTTTTAGTTGCACTCGTGTTTGTTTAATACACAAATAGAAAATACAAGAGAATAACAATTATTATTTCAATCATTCAAATTATAACATGTTTTCCATATTTTATTCTCGTATAATCACTCCCTTATATTGCCACTTCTTGTGGTCGATTTCAATATAAACATGGTTGAGGATCATTACAGTTTTCTCATTTTCCATGATCATGACCTTTATAACGATCGTTTTATAGTCATCGCAATATAAACATGGTTGATCTCATTACATGAGCATCATTCCAAAATTACCATGATCACAATCTTTGCACTAATTATTATATCTTCACATTTTATTCAAGGAATAATCATACAACATTCATGGTGGCATCATTACAATTTCCTTAGTTATTACATGATTGTAACCTTTCACTGATCGTTATATCATTACATTCACTTTAGGGAATTGATAGTTCCATACAACTTTTATTCTGTAATAACCTTGAATATTCTTTAATAATATTGCTACTTTATGAGCATATGATCATATAAGTATTACTTGCACTATGTTTTATGTGCACACTCTTTGTATACTAAACATATAAAATACGAGACAACATCGTATTAGCAACTCAAACTTTCAACACTTTATTCTCATATGAACACTCTCTTTATTCGCCTCTTTTGGTGGTCTATCTCGTTATTAGCATGACCATCATTACACGTTTTTATAATCGATTTCATTATTAATCTGATCATCATACCATTTTTTCAGTAGTTATATCCATGATCACAATAATTAATGTGTAGTCACATTCACTTCATTTGATATTGCTACTTCAAGAGTATATCTCAGGTTTTACCAATTGAAAACTTTATCTTGTTTTCCCTTAAAAACAATCTTCTTTTCTCATTAATATATAATTTGAGAAAAACTTACATGACTGACTCGTATAATATTTATTGGTCAACATATGACGACCTTTCAGAGAGTATGACACACTTTGAATGTCATACGTGAACGTATTTATAATATTTTACGAGAGTAATGATAAATCACAAATTTTTGTTTTTCATTTGCTTAATTTATTCAAAAAATATCTACATACAAACAATATATAGCATATAGATGACATATACTACAAAGTTAAATCAAGTAATACATAACATTATAACATGTTATCAAATAAAACAAGGTTATAATAAAACCTTATGAAATAATAATATGTCATCACATTCAAGCAAAATATATAAATTATGTATTAACCTATCATGGCATAACCAATCACATGCATATCTTATAATAATATTTGTTGCTTTCACATTAAAAAAAATAGAAACATCTATAAAATATATTCAATACAAAATAAAGAAACCTATTACTTACGCCAAATAATATGTGATAATATCATGCACAATTATCAACTTCTTAGTTGATTTAGTTGATATTGAAATATTATGCAATTCAGTTAACACATGTTACAAAATAGTATTGGTTCATGAATCAACAATTATAATAAAAGCTAATATAGACTTAGAATATGTTTATATGGTTTGATCATTCTTATCATTTAAGGCATGTGCTATTGATGTACAAACAAGATAAATAGATTAAGAATAATTTTCTAAAGTTACATATTTTATCTAAATATATGATAGAAACTAATATATGTATGAGAATACAACTCCATGTTTATCTAATAGCAAAGACCTTTAAAATAATATACTAATTTAATTTTGTATACAATAAATAAATACAGTGCTTAGCTTGATAGCGAGTTCTTATCCCATAATTAAAAGTATAAAGTAATTAAGCTTAAGTAAGATAAAGTATATATTGAGAACAAAAAATACTGAGTTATATCCCATACACAAATAACTTAATTATATAGACATAAAGCAAGATTCATTAAATAATATAATAAAATTAAATAATTGAAACCTTTCATCGAAACTTTTCATATTAATACTACAATTAAAAAAAATTAGTATAATGAATATTCATTTATATATTGTGATAAATCCAAGGGTTAATTGCCAAAATCGTCCCTGAGGTTTGGGCACGTTTGCCATTTTCGTCCAAAATGACACTTTTGTATCAAATTGCCCCCAACGTTTGTAACTTTTTGGCATTTTCATCCAAACCACTAACTTAGTTTATTTTTTCTGTTAAGTTGAGGATATTTGGATGAAACTGGAAAATATAAAACCACAGGGACGATTTTAGCAATTTACTCAAACTCTTTTTAATTTCTTTTATTTAATTATTTTTGTTACATATATAATAACAAAGAATATACATGGAGTTTATGGGAAAAAAATTTAATAGTTTTGTCACATAATTTTTATAAATTTTCATCCAAATCACTAACTCGGTTTATTTTTTCTGTTAAGTTGAAGGATGTTTTAAATTTTATAAATTAAAACAGAAATTAATTTACAGCTTCTTTATATAAATCAGTTTTATAAAGAGAAAACATCATTGGTGTGCAACACATAACAATCGATTACAACTTTTAGTATTTATCATTTATAGAGATAGAAAAAAATTGTAAAACGTTACATATTTTTTAAATGTGTTGAGCACCTAGGAAATATGTTGGTAGAAATAAAATATTTATTTAATTAAGATTATGAGGGTAACTAACTAATACTTATTCTGAGTGGCTTGAGTAAAGAAACTTTTGGTTCATAGCATTATAATTACAATTTGGTGGGTAATTTTAAGGTTTGGTAACGGCACGTTGTTTGATGGGGGGGGGGGGGGGCACTGGCTTCTGCTTTTCCTTAGGAGCAAATTTAAAAGAGTAGAAGATGAATTACAAACTTGGTACATATGATAAGATTTTTTTTATTTGACCTTTTTCATTAAGGTCACCAGCATTTTAGTTTTATAAAAATTAGAGATTTAAGTAGATTTTATTTTTATAAAACTGATCTATATAAAAAATTAGAAATTAATTTCTATCTTAGCATATAAACATCCTTCGTCTTAATAGAAAAATTAACTTAGTTAGTGGTTGGATGAAAATTTATAAAAATTATGTGACAAAGCTATTATTTTTTTCATATAAAAATTAAATGTATATTCTTTTTTATTATATATGTAACAAAATTAATTAAATAAAAGAAATTTAAAAGAGTTTGAGTAAATTGCCAAAATCGTCCCTGTGGTTTTATATTTGCCAGTTTCATCCAAATATCCTCAACTTAACAGAAAAAATAAACTAAGTTAGTAGTTTGGATGAAAATGGCAAAAAGTTACAAACGTTGGGGGCAATTTGGTACAAAAGTGTCATTTTGGACGAAAATGACAAACCTGCCCAAACCTCAGGGACGATTTTGGCAATTAGCTCTAAATCCAATTTAATAATACCAATGGTAACTTTTCATCTTCTAATTTAATAGTACTAATGGAAACTTTTCATTTTCCCGATGAGAAAATTTAAAAGAAATTCGATTGGGTTTTAAACCGACCAAACAATAAATATTCATGGTTGTAAAGAAACCCACATCATATCAAACTGATCAAAATAACATAATAATAAAGACAATGCAAAGTGGTATAGATATACATTTAATCTTAATCTAACGCTAGAAACAAAGGTCTACCCATGTTTCTAGGTTTTATAGATTATACAAAAATATTATAACTTTATTTATTATTTGTTATTTACTATTATTATTGTTATCATTGTTTTAGAAGAGTGAATAACACATAATTATGTTCAAATAATAATTACAAATCTTGATTTAACCCAAAAATTATGAATTACAATATGAGATGAAATTAAACAACTTTTAACGGATTATTTGATTATGATATCTCAACAACAAAAACAAACATAAGATTGGCACCGACCCATTGAAGTAAACCAGCGAAAAACCGAACGTGAAAAATCAATTGGTCGGTCGACTCATATGAAGCAGTTTCTACATTCTAAAATTTGTAGCATTTTAAGCTCATTTAATCAGGTTCGGAAACACAACAATATTAGTTATATAAATCTCAATCTATCTAAAGTTATATGAATTATAATATGGATTCTTTGTGAGATTTAAGATGATAACAATAACAAATTAATGACATACCTTATGATAATGTGATCCATCATCAAAAGCAACTCGTGCTGATAACGTGTTGCAAAACAACGGCCTAATAGCAACTAATATATGATGTATGTAAACAAGAATTATGGAAGATCATATAGAGAGAAAGATATACAGAAGAATCGAAGAACTCATTCTTATTGATGTATCATACAAATACAATAGCCAGTATTTATAGTGCTTGACATCAATACAAATAAAATAAAGAGATGAGAGTTAAGCATGTGGAAAGTCACAATATTATAATTCATTCATAACAAAACTTTAGATTTAAAAAGAAAACAAAGATTAAAACGTTAAACTTAAATTATGAAGATTAAAACTTTAGGGTTAAAAAGGAAAATTCTATTTTTTTTTTTTTTTGAAAAACTCAGTAAGCAAAGGTTACAACACATATATGCATATACATCTTGCTTCTTTATAGGTTAATAATAATTTTAGAATTGCTAGAGACAAATTTATTACTAGGACCAAAACTGATGGTAAATAATAATATAAAATTACAAGAAAATCCCATGTTACAGATTCAACACGTTTCTCTTCATTTTTCATGTCAATCAATTTCTATCTACAAATTATTCTCTAAGTCTAATACACACCAAAACAATAATTCATTTCAGATCACTCCAAATCATAAAACATGATCGACAATGAATGGTCATGAAATGTGGTGATAACAAACAAATGAACATTAAGTGAGACCTTACCCGCGGTCCACCCACCTAACAATCCTTCTGGTGCATTTATAGACATAAATAAGATGATAAAGCAAACCAGATTTTTTTACAAAGTCAGCTCTTGATTAATTGCTTAAAGAACTCATAGGTACAACATCCACAAAGGATTGTACTCGGTACTATTTTAAATCTTTCATCCTTGATGATCGAATATCGGTAGAATCGTGATCCGTGAAACCATTGCTGAATCATGGCGTTTGCGATCACTTTCTGTTTAATGCGTTTTGATCCACGTGTTTAGTATTGCTCAAAAACCGCGTATTCAAAAAAGCAGAAAGTGGATTAACAATTTTAATAAATGACCTCCAAGTTAGGCAAACCGCTTCCATCCTTGTCAGACAAGTTACTCTCAATTAGTCATGTTACCAAATAATTAAACTACACGGTACTAATGCACCCTACCTTTTGCATCTTACAGAACATCAGGATGGGTGCGACTATTGGACGTGGTACTGAGCTCCAAGGATTATACTACGTGGATGAGGTGGCTCAACTTGGTACTGTGATATTGGCACATGGAACTGAAAATCGAGAAGCATAGTTATGGCATAGACGGTTAGGACATCCTTCCTCTAGTTATTCACATCTTCTTTTTCCGAAACTCTTTTCTTCAAATGGTAAAATAGAGTGTGAAACTTGTTTTCTTGCCAAAAGCCATCCAAAAGTTGATTTGCCTTTTTCACTAATCCATTCTAATGTTTGGGGTCCTGCTCCCATTATAGGGGGCAAGGTTTTTTATTTTTCCTAATATTTGTGGATGATTGCACTCACATGACATGGGTATTTTTTTTGTAAACCAAATCTGAAGTTTATGAGAAATTTACCATATTTTATGCCATGATTTACACTCAATTCAAAAGGGAAATATAAATCCTTCGATCTGATAATGGGGGTGGGGGGGGGGGTGGGGATTTGTCATTACATCCATGAAACAATTCTGTCAAACCAAAGGATTAGTTCATCAAACCACTTGTTCTCACACCCCCGAACAAAATGGTGTTTCTGAACGAAAAAACGGTATCCTTCTTGAAATGACCCGGGCACTTCGAATTGAATCCCAAGTGCCTCTATCATTCTGGCATAAGGCCGTTGCAACCTCTGTGTGCCTCCTGAATCGACTTCCCACCAATGATCTCAAGTTTAAAACTCCTCTAGATTGCCTATCCAAGTTTGCCAAAATTCCTCATCCTCTTACACTTGAACCATGAATCTTCGGTTGTACAGCATTTGTTCACATACCAAAAATCAATAGAAACAAACTCGGCCCATGTGCTGAGAAATGTGTATTTGTAGGATATGAGATCGATCAAATAGGTTATTGGTTTTATAACCCAAAAACTCATCACATGTTCACCACAATGAACTGCGACTTTCTTGAAACAAAATACTTTTATAACACTCAACTCAGTGGTCACGGGAAAATGAATGTATGGACACTCTGAGTTGGCTAATTCCATCATCCGAAGAAGTAACAACAGAAGATCATCACAGTACTTTGAACCAGTCACCTTCAAACACAACCACACAATCTGTGGAGCACAGTGCCACTAAAGAAACTCCATCCAACTTGATACATGAGATAAGAAATACTATGAACCCAGAATTCCCTGTATCTTCTAACCATAATAATGAGATAACAGGGGAACACACAGAACCGGTAACAACAGAACATACAGTTAATGTTGAACCAGTAACGTCAGAGACAACAACAGAATATACAGAGCATGTTGAACCAGTTGCAACAGAGACGATTGGAAGATACACTCTTCCTCCAAGGGCAAACAAATGGGTTCCTCCAAAAAGATACTCTCCCAAAAAAAGAAGCTCGAAGTTCAAAATATCCCATGACAAATATTGCCAAGGGGAATCTATCACAAGAAGCCAAGTCATTTGTTGTCTCCCTATACTCTGAAGAAAGTCCAACCACTATTGAGCAAGCACTTAAATCAAAGAACCGGAGAGAAGCCATGAAATCAGAAATGGATGCCCTCAGGAAAAATGTCACATGGGAAAAATGTATCATTCCAGAAGGTAAAAACCCGTGGGATGCAGGTGGGTGTTCACTATAAAGCATAATCCAGATGGAACCATTGAAAGATATAAGGCATGGTTGGTAGCTAAGGGATATACGTAAACATACGGAATTGATTATTCTGAAACTTTTTCCCCGGTTGCTAAAATCAACACGATCAGGGTTCTTTTCTCTATAGTTGTAAACAAACAATGGCCACTCCACCTGTTTGATGTTAAAAATGCTTTCCTACATAAGGAGCTTAAAGAAGAAGTATATATAGAAGCACAACCTAGATTCACCGAAGACTTTAAACCAGGAGAAGCTTGTCAACTGAAGAAATCCCTATATGGTCTAAAACAATCCCCTCGAGCCTGGTTTGGCAGATTTACCCTAGCTATGGAGAGATACGGATTCAAACAGAACAAATCAAATCATACTTTGTTCTTTAAACAAAGAGGTAAACTCATAACCTGCCTAATTATCTATGTTGATGATATGATAGTTACAAGAAATGATGAGGAAGAAATGAAAAGGTTGAAGGCAAATCTATTTTCAGAATTTGAGATGAAGGACTCGGGAAGACTCAAGTACTTCCTTGGAATTGAAGTATTAAGGTCGAAAAGAGGGATTTTCATTTGCCAGAAAAAATATGTTCTCGACTTATTAGCAGAGACAGGGATGATTGACTTCAAACTATCAGACACCCCTATGATTATGAATCAAAAAATCGTTATGGAGGAATGAGCAAAGTTGACTGACAGAGGTAGATACCAATGGATTGTGGGAAAATTGATATATCTGTCACACACTCGACCAGACATAGCCTATGCAGTGGGGGTTGTAAGTCAATTCATGCATCAACCCTAGGCACCTCATATGGAAGCAGTAATGATAATCATTAGGTATCTCAAGAGAACGGCAAGTCACGGTGTTTTATTCAAATCAAATGGTCATTTATACACTCAAATCTATAGCGATGTAGATTGGGCAGGAGATAAAAGTGACCGGAGGTCAACCTCAGGACACTTTACCCTAGTTGGAGGAAACCTTGTCACTTGAAGAAGCAAGAAACAGAAAGTGGTGGCTCTTTCCAGTGCAAAGGCAGAATTCAGGGGGATAGCCGAGGCCTAACTGAAATCTTATGGGTTAAAAGGCTTCTTACCGAAATTGGTTTTCCCCCAAATAAACCTAACCAAATTTTATATGACAACAAAGTTGCCATTCAAATTTCAGAGAATCCGGTACAACACGACCGAACAAAACACTTATAGGTCGATCGGAATTTCATTAAAGAAAAACTAGAAACAGGGGTCATTGAATTGCCATTCGTTCGGTCTGAAGATCAGCTAGCTGACATCTTACCGAAAGCCGTCAATGGAAGAATCTTTAGCAAATGTTTGGGCAAGTTAAACGTTGGAGATCCCACTATTCAACTTGAGGGGAGGTGTTAAAAAATAAAATATTATGACAAAATTATTTAAGGGATTAGCTCATCCATCATTTACCAAAATAGAAGATTGACCCGGTTGTCTCTCCTCAATCACAGCAAAAGACAACCAATCAACAGTTAATGTTTTTCCTTTGTTATGTTTCTTTGAGGCCTATAGATTGAGCCTTTTTCTTTATAATGAATCATCAAGTAAATTAATATTATCAAACAATTCATCTCTTCTGTCTCTGTACCAATCAACAGTCCGCCGTTCCATACAACCTGCCTTCAAGGGACACATCTCAGCTCATGCTCAGGCTCGCTATTATGCCACCCTCATGGATGGCAGTGCGGTCCCACCTTGCCACCCCTCTCCACACCTTCCACCACTCGAAAGTCGCCTGGTGAATAATGTTGGAAATATTGAAGGTGAACATACAAGTTGGTATGTTTCCTCCATCCCACATTGGTGGAGGGAATGAAGTTTGAGTGGTTTATAAAGGATTACTCCTTATGGGCCTCCAAAGTGTTAAATGGGTTGAGAAGTGGATGAAGCCCACACACGCGCCGAGCCGAGCCGAGCCGAGCCTCGAGCTCGCGAATGGTTGCGTTTGAGGCACGAATGGGCGCGTTTGAGGCGCACTTTGCACTTCGCACGTACGCATCGTCGCTAGGAGCTGAGGAGCTTTTATTTTTAGCTAAGGTCCGGTTCAGGTGGGTCAGATCTGTGAACCGAATGAGATAAGATAAGAAGGAGATAGAGGTGAATTCGAAACAGTGGGGGTTATCCCATTATCTCTAGTAATTCGAATTCGTGTGGGATATCCCATGATCTCTAGTTCGAATTGGTTATGGATGGTTATCCCACTCCCCGTTTTTCTCATTCTCTGATAGGATCACAACCTATAAATAAAAGCCTCCTGCTACCCATTCCATACACACAATTTCGCAGCCTTCTCTGTTTCTTCTCCAGCTTCTGTGTTTTTCTGGTTTCCATTGCTGTTGGAATACCTGATCAGTTCTGCATTAAATCCTGGGAGTTTACGCTGCAGCTCACAGCAATACGAGCGCGTAAAATCCTTTAAGGACAGGAATCATCCATGCAGTTCGAAGATTGTTCTTTCTCAATCACCATGTTGGTTTTAATTTTGCGTGTTCTTTAAATTCGTCCGATAACGGGACAGTCTCCTTCTACCTTTCTTTAATCAGTTTGCTCAAGTTGGAACAAACTGGTTTGGCTGATAACTCGGTAATTAATAAAGTTTATATTAATTTACTGTTTGATTGAAATATTTTCAACAATCTTAAAGGATTTTATTTTTGTGTTTAATCAACAGTACTAATGGACTCTGAACTACCAACATCCAATCTGAGATTCATAAATCAAGAGTTTGTCAAGTTGGACAGATTCGATGGTCAAAACTATACCCGCTGGGCGGACAAGGTTAAGTTCATGCTAGTCGTGCTGAAACTCTACTATATCCTTGATCCAGACTTGCCTGAAATCCCTGAAGACCCTCCTCTTTAGGCAGGAGAGGCCCCGAATCAAGATTTGGCAAAGCAAAGACTTGTCCGTAAGGAAGCTGAAGATCTTTTCCTTGGCCACATCAAAAATTCTCTTTTGGATCGTCTCTATGACTTGTACGCGCCGGTAAAAAGTGCTAGAGAATTGTGGAAAGCTTTGGAAGATAAGTACAAGGCTCATGAAGAAGGTACTAACAAATACCTTATTTCCAAGTACTTAGACTTTCAAATGGTCGATGACAAGTCAATTCTGGAGCAAGTGCATGAATTCCAAGTTCTTGTTAACAAATTGACCGCACTTTCTATTCCGCTGCAAGAAATATTTCAAGCAGGGGTCATTATTGCAAAGCTGCCTCCTAATTAGAAAGATTTCTCAAAGAGAATGATGCACAAATCTGAGGACTACTCTTTGGACGAACTGTTGAAGCACCTCCTAATTGAGGAGGAAACGCGCAACAGGGACAAAAGAAGTAAAGTCGGATCGAGTGTGAATCATGTTGCTGGAGGATTTGGTCAAAAGGGAAAAGGGGCATCAAAGAATAAGAAGTTTACAGCACCTAAGAAAAAGGAATTCAAGAAGTCACAACACACTAACAACAATCAACCAAAGAGGTCTAGTAAATGTCATGTTTGTTGAGAAACCGGGCATTATGCACGAGAGTGCTCTAAAAGGAAATCTGGATCTACCGTTGGTTCTACAAGTGCTATTGATGTTGAGAAAGTCACCAATCTAGTGGCCGATGTGGGTCTTGGAGAGGTTAACATGCTTTCTCAATATACACGTGTTGTGGCATGTAGAGGATGGTTTTTGGATTCTGGAGCCACTGTTCATGTTTGTGGGAATCGTGGCTCGTTTCTTACTTATGGACCTGTTCCTCAAGGAACAGTGGTGGTATGTGCTGATGGACATCGTGTAGAAGTTCGTGGTAAAGGCACAGTGCGACTAAACTTTAAAGATGGCCAATCGGTTACCCTTCAGGACGTGTTGCATGTTCCTGGAATCACCAAGGGTCTTGTTTCTGCTGATAAGTTTGATCGGAATGGTTACAAGCTGGTTATCAAGAATCTCCGCGTGAAGTTTTCTCTAAATGACATCTATGTGGGTCAAGCAAAGAACACGGGTGGAATGTATCGTCTTGACTTAGCTGAAGATGGGATTGATGAAGAAGAAGATTCGGATGAAGGGGGCGTTTCTGTAATTGATGGGTTTGGGAATGAAAGTGATTGTGATAGTGGTAGTGATAGTACTAGTTTTGGTGAATGTAATGCAATTGGTTTTGAATTGAATGAAATTATGTCTTCTGATTATATCTCTTGTTCAATTTCTTTATGGTATAAACGTTTAGCTCATACAAATATTAAAAACATTGAAAAAATGGAAACTAAAGGTTTATTAAAATTAAAAGATAAAGTCTTTGAAAAATGCGAAACTTGTGTGAAATCAAAATTCACAAAGAAACCTTTTCCAAGTGTCCATAAACGCAATACATCACTACTAGAACTAATTCATTCAGATATTTGTGAACCGAATGGAGTTCTTACTCGTGGGGGTAAGTGATATTTTATCACTTTCTGCGATGACTCGAGCCGATACTTATATGTTTATTTGTTGCATTCAAAAGACGAAGCTTTTGAGGCATTTAAAATATATAAGGCTGAGGTAGAAAAACAACTAGAGAAACGCATTAAAATCTTCGCTCGGACAGAGGCGGAGAATACTTTAACCGGAAGTTTGATGCATTCTGCGAAGAGGAAGGCATCATACATGAGAGAACTGCACCGTATACTCCCCAACAAAATGGTTTGGCTGAGAGAAAGAACCGAACCTTGGTAGAGATGGCTAATTGTATGTTAAATCAATCGGGTCTACCTCGTAATATGTGGGGGGAAGCTGTGTTAACCACTTGTTATGTTCACAATAGGATCACCAGTCAAGTGATACCTACGAGCCCATATGAGTTGTGGAAAGGAAGAAAACCAAACCTAGAGCATTTGAGGGTTTGGGGTTGTCTTGCCTACTATCGCGTACCTGATCCAAAGACACTTAAACTGGAAGAACGAGCTTTCAAGAGTGTATTCATTGGATATGCTTCGCATAGTAAGTCTTACCGATTGTTGGATGACGAATCAGGTATCGTTGTAGAATCCAGAGATGTGGAATTCTTTGAGAACAAGTTTTCTAGAGATGCTGAAAACTCAAATAACACCACAGCTTCTAGTACTTCTGGAAAAAGAGTCCAACCCTCACCGATAGTTGAAGAACCGAGAAAAAGTACTAGAGTTAGAAAAGAGAAAAGTTATGGAGATGATTTCTTTTCTTACCTGGTTGAAGGAACTCAAAAGAAAGTGATGAGAGAGGTCATTTTTGCTGTAAATTTGGATGATGATCCTAAAACTTTCAGCGAAGCAATGTCATCAAGAGATGCTCCTTTGTGGAAGGAGGCAGTCAATGATGAAATGGATTCCATTATGGGAAATGGAACTTGGGAGTTAGCTGATCTACCCAAGGGAAATAAACCTATTGGATCCAAATGGATTTTCAAAAGGAAGTATCATCCAGATGGATCCATCTCTGCCTATAAAGCGAGATTAGTTGCTAAAGGGTATAGGCAGAGAGAAGGGATCGACTATTTGATACCTATGCACCTGTGGCTAGAATTAGTTCTATTAGAACTCTAATAGCGGTGTCTGCTTTGAAAGGGCTATACATCCATCAAATGGATGTAAAGACGACATTTCTAAATGGGTATCTAAATGAGGAGATTTATTTGGAACAACCAGAAGGTTTTGTGATGCTAGGACAAGAGCACAAAGTGTGTAGACTTATTAAATCTCTGTATGGTTTGAAGCACGCTCCTAAACAGTGGCATGAGAGATTTGATACCACTGTGACTGATTTCGGGTTTCGACACAATAGTGCTGACATATGTATTTATACTAAGTGCGAACCCGGTTATACAGTCATGATTTGTCTCTATGTTGATGATATGTTGATCATTGGCACTCACCTTGAAGGTATTTCTGAAACTAAGAAATATTTGTCCTCGAACTTTAAGATGAAAGATCTAGGAGAAGTTGATACCATTCTTGGGATCAAGGTGAAAAGAACTGGAAGTCAGATTTCTCTAAGTCAATCTCATTACATAGAGAAAATTCTGACTAAGTTTCAACACTTAAATATTAAAGAGTTTAATACCCTGTTTGATCTAAGTGTGAAACTTAAAGTGAATTCTGGAAGAGCAGTGGCTCAACTGGAGTATGCGAGTGCTATTGGAAGTATGATGTATGCAACGCATTGCACTCGTCCTGACATTGCTTTTACTGTAAGCAAACTGATTCAGTATACTGTCAATCCAGGGACAGAACACTGGAAGGCAGTGGGTAGAGTACTTGGATACCTGAAAAGGACCAGTAACTTAGAACTGACATACGCGTCTTCTTCCAGAATATTCAAAGGTTATTGTGATGCAAGCTGGATTGATCACACCAATGATTCAAAATCTACAAGTGGGTGGATTTACACTCTAGCAGGAGGAGCAATTTCTTGGGCGAGCAAGAAACAGACGTGTATTACCCACTCAACTATGGAAGCTGAGTTCATAGCACTAGCTGCGGCTGGTAAGGAAGCGGAGTGGATTAGAGATCTACTTACTGACATCCGTCTGTGGGATGTTCCAATGCCGTCCATTCCCATGTATTATGATAGTGAGGCCACACTATCTAAAGTATGCAACGCAGTGTAGAATGGGAGGTCAAGACATTTAGGTCTTCGGCACAATTATGTGAGACAACTGCTTGAAAGTGGTACCATCAAGGTTGTCTATGTCAAGACAAGTAAGAACTTGGCAGATCCGTTTACTAAACCTCTGACGAGAGATTTGGTTGTGAATACCGTAAGAGACATGGGTCTAAAACCACAATAGAATTGTTAGTGATGGAAACCCAACTTGAACTTAGTGCTCCTATTTCTCAAGTTTAATGGGTAAAAACGAAGTCACTTAGTGATAGAAGGTACTATTAAATTTGATAGATCCATGTGAGGTATGATAGTACGTCGTTGCCGAGAATTAGGGTGAGCTTATGCTCTTAACAAAGTTTTGGAGGCATCCAAGCAACGTGGATGATGTAAAACTTCGCCTATATGATCTAGAGGTGGTGCCGCCTTGAGTGAAGATTAGTGGTTTATCTTCTAAAGGGTCACGAAAAGGATTTATAGCGCACGGCCATATTCGCGCTCAGTGAGAAAGCAAAGTCAGCTGGTGATGTGTGGGGGTAAACCAAAGGGGGCTATCAGGTTAATGGTTTAATTCCATAGGACACCATCAAATCTGTCTCTTCTTGTTTATCAACATAAACTGGGCTTAATCTTCGTGACACCTAGTGACATCATCAGTCTAAGTGAAAGGAAACATTCCAACTTGGTGGGGGATTGTTGGAAATATTGAAGGTGAACATACAAGTTGGTATGTTTCTTCCATCCCACATTGGTGGAGGGAATGAAGTTTGAGTGGTTTATAAGGGATTACTCCTTATGGGCCTCCAAAGTGTTAAATGGGTTGAGAAGTGGATGAAGCCCACACGCGCGCCGAGCCGAGCCGAGACGCGAGCGCGTGAATGGTCGCGTTTGAGGCGCGAATGGGCGCGTTTGAGGCGCACTTTGCACTTCGCACTTCGCATCGTCGCTAGGAGCTAAGGAGCTGATATTTTTAGCTAAGGTCCGGTTCAGGTGGGTCAGATCTGTGAACCGAATGAGATGAGATAAGAAGGATATAGAGGTGAATTCGAAACAGTGGGGGTTATCCCATTATCTCTAGTAATTCGAATTCGTGTGGGATATCCCATGATATCTAGTTCGAATTGGTTATGGATGGTTATCCCACTCCCCGTTTTTCTCATTCTCTGGTAGGATCACAACCTATAAATAAAAGCCTCCTGCTACCCATTCCATACACACAATTTCACAGCCTTCTCTGTTTCTTCTCCAGCTTCTGCGTTTTTCTGGTTTCCATTGCTGTTGGAATACCGGATCAGTTCTGCATTAAATCCTGGGAGTTTACGCTGCAGCTCACAGCAATACGAGCGCGTAAAATCCTTTAAGGACATGAATCATCCGTGCAGTTCTAAGATTGTTCTTTCTCAATCACCAGGTTGGTTTTAATTTTGCGTGTTCTTTAAATTCGTCCGATAACGGGACAATCTTCTTCTACCTTTCTTTAATCAGTTTGCTCAAGTTGGAACAAACTGGTTTGGCTGATAACTCGGTAATTAATAAAGTTTATATTAATTTACTGTTTGATTGAAATATTTTCAACAGAACTCGAAGACACGAAAATCTTTAACAACCCAAAAGGAAAAACTTCATGACGTGCTTTTCGGAGGTGGATATTATAAGAATTTAATCGTCCTGAATGGGTTGTTTGGGATTGGGTTTTTAAGATTTAATGCAACTGATTGTTCGGTAATTAGGGTTGGTCACCCGGGTTTAGGTGGATCTACAGGATATTGTGACATAAACAACAGGTTTACAATCGTTGTGACTGTAAACAAGTTGTCTTTAGGTTCATTGACTGGGGATATAATCAAGGGTAACTAACTGAAGATTGTGGTTTGATGGTTCAGTTTCTGGTTTCATTAATAATCAATTACGTTTATGTTTGGTTTCTTTAATAATCATCGATGAAGCACTGCTAAACATGAAGATTGAGGTTTGATCTAAACCTACTGAAGATTGATTTGTTGTAATGGTTTATTTTCTTGTTTCTTTAATAATCAGTTATGTTTATGTTTGGTTTCTTTAACAATCATTGATGAAAGCACTGCTAAACAAATGAGTATAATCGAAAAAAGTAACTAACATTTAGAGACATGCAGGGAGAAGTGAAACAATAGGCTCACGGCTAATAACAAATTTTAGAAAATCAGGAAATGTGGCTCCATATGTTAACCACCAATCTCTTAAGGGTGAGTTTGGTTTAGTAAAAAACCTTAGTAGGTTATAAACATATATGGTACAACGGTAAAGTTAAAATATTAAAATATTAGAAACGAGAGGAGTTTGTTTGTAAAACTTGAAAAATATACAAGATGCTAAAAATAGCAATTTGCAAAGTTGAGGGTTGGATTTATCGGTGGCAAAGGCCACCTACCGATCATTCAGAATAACGAGCTTCACAACGTTTTTTTCTTCACGCGCACAAAGTTACAGTTTTGTTTTCGTGATTAACGTATGGACTATAGAAAGCTTATGCTTACAGGTTAGGTTTCCACTACCCCGTAGTTGGAAGTCTAAATTCGTTATTATGTGATATGGTTACTGTCGAGATTATGTGATGTTAACTATATAGATGTAATTCTATAGTTTTATACTACAAATGTGACGCACCAAATGTGATCATATGACTCAACGAATATAATTATATGGCTTAGCAAATGTGGTTATGTGACTTAGGGAATGTGATAATTATACGACTCACTGAAGCGAATTTGATTATGTGACTCGGCGAATGTGATTATGTGGCCTAGCGAATATGATTATGTGGCTTAGTGAATACGATTATGTGACTAAGCGAAGGTGATTACGTCACTCAGCGATTGTGATTATGTGACCCAATGAATTTAGCTATACATAAATGTGATCCTCGATTTTGATTCACCAAATGTCTATAATAATGATTTGTCATAATATTGTTAAGTATAGCATATAGTATGGTTGTTGTCCTACTAAGTAAAATTCGCTCTCTCAGGCGTACATTTTATGAACGTTAGGTTACATGAAGACTCGGGAATGGACTTAAGAGATTCAAGATTCAAAGATTTTCTTAAATGAAATTGGGGATGTTTTAATTAATGTAATATTGTAATGTTTTTATCATATAAGAATTGATGTATTGATTTCTGATTTACTCTATCAATGACACGTCAGTCCTAGTATAGACAGGGTGTTGCAATTTTTTGACCAAGAATCAAGCATACCACACCGAAGGCTTTGGGACAAGATCAGTTCTGCTATTTGAGAACCGAGTTGGGTGTCAGGGAGGAGATGTTAAAATATAACTAGAACATTGGAATTAATTATTGGAGCCGTGGCGGATAGGGGCGGACCCACATGGTCCGGGTCGGGGTCCACGGTCCCCAATCTTTTTTTAGAAAATAGTAGAAGCGGTACGTTAAATTTTTCAAGCACCCCATAAAATAAATTAATTGGACCCCATAGTATTAAAAGCAAAGATGATGTGGTGGTAAATCCCCTTTTGTTCCAACAAATAGATCCCAAATTCAAATCTTACATGTCATTTTTTTTTAGTTTATTTTTTCCATCAAATTAAACTAGTGTTTTAAAAAACACAACTACCCATTAACCCTCTAATTTGCTTCTTTAAAATGATAAATTGAATGTCGATTTTATTTAACAGTTGATTACTAAATAAAACTTCCAACATATAATGTAGCGGTTTCAACTCCACTAAATGCTTCTACATTATTTTCTAGCACCGACCCGACTACGATGACCGACTCGAAAATTTTAATCTTTGGTTGTAAAAAATCCTTACACAAAAACTGGACCCTAATGAAAAAAGATCCTGGGTGATGGAAGCTAAACACGTGGGTGTTTTACCTTGGAGCCGTTGAAAGTTGGAAGCTAAACACGTAAGTGTTTTACCATTTCTAGCGAGTCTTTTGTTTAAGGGGCTGTTTGGTAGCCTCTGAATGGTCATTAAGAGGCTACCTCTTAATGGAACCACTAAGAATTTTACCAATGAGAAGGTAGAAGAATGTGACATGTGATGATTTACCATTCAGAGGTTACCTCTTAACCATTCAGACTCGAGGTTACCTCTTATTCATTCAGAGGTTTTAAATCATTAAGAGGTAAACCAACTGCATACCGACGGTTTACCGACACGTGTTAAAACCTCAATTGAATACCCGTCCTAAAGGAACATCAATGCAGTAGTTTTGCGATGGATCTATAGCACTCTTAATAATGACTTGCCCGTCTGGGTCCTTGAAGATAAATCAACTGCATACAAGGCATGGAAGCGGGTCAAAATAAGTTTCTGAATAACAAAGGGCCTCTAGCCGACATGAATTAACCAACTTGACCCTTGCTTCTATGCCCAACCTTGACGCCTACTGTCAACGAATCCACGAACTTTTCGATCAACTTACTCTCATCGACTGTCCGCTTAGCAACACCCAGTGGATCCTCCACCTGGTTCGCGACCCGCTCTGTGAATACGACACCACAATTTCAATTCTCAACCCGTATCTCCCACCTTAGGAATAGGTCGTGGAGCAATTACAGTATGAAGCTTGTCGTCTGGCAGCCCATAGAACCCTTTGTTGGATTATTTGGGTTTGTTTACGGGTCACGGATCGGTGCGTTATCATGTCAACATAGTAACAGATCAAGGGCAGAATGGTCCAGGGATAAAAGGGTCAGAAACCAGCAATTTTGTTACGTGAATTGGTTGATGCTTTTGCTGCAAGTTTGGGTTTTTTTATATTTGTTTATTTGTTAGTTGAAGACTTGGTAGAGGTTGACCGAATCTTAAGGAGATGCACGTTGGGAGAAAGAATAGTTCAACCTGTGTACCGGTTATTAGGCTAATTTAGTATTTTGATATTTTTGCATGTTTCCACGTATGTATGTGTGAGGCTATATATAGCCCATTTTATTTAATGAATAGAAGTACCCCTTTTTGATAATAATCGAAACAACAGCTTGCATTCTTTGTCACGTATACTACATACATATACGTTAGTTTGTGTGTGTTGTGAGAGTGATCTTGAGGGCATGAACTAACATTTGGTATCAGAGCCTAGGGCTCATATCAGGAAAGCCTCCGCGCCGGCGGGTGTGTCGGTCGGTGGAGGGCGGCGTAAAAGAAGGTTCGGGACAGCAGGGTGCTGTTTCTGATCTGTTTAGCAGCCGTAATCGGAGGCGTTATGGTGTTTCGGTCGGCCGTTGTTGTGGTAGACGTACCAGTTAAGACGACGGGGGTGACCGGTGATAAACACTTGTGTTCGGTGGCTGTTAGTGGTGATTAAAGCAGGAGAAAGAAAGGCTGTTTGGGACTGTTATGAAGCAGAAGAAGAAGTCTAGAAGGGTGTTCGTGTCAGTTGTTGTCGTGGGTGATGTACCAGTTAGGATGACGGGGGTGACGGGTGAACATCGGTGGTTTTCGTGGCTGATAGTCGTGATCGAACGGGATGTAAAAAAGGGTTGTGATGTTATTTTTATCACAAATTTTGCAAGTACCTTGATCGGATTGTTCGTGATAAGAGGAGATCAACGTAGTGCGTGAAAAGCGGGCAGAATGGATCCGTCAAAGCAGGTGGCTTTGGATTCGCCTCGTTTGGCAATGTGAGAAAACGGAAGAAGCGGGTGGCTTGTTTTCTTTGTCGGTGGAGAGCCTCTTGAACATGGGTGATCGGAAAAAGGTTGTTTTGAGAAAAAAAAAAAAGGAAAAACACGGTGGTGACATTATGGCGTTGGAGTTCAATCGGGTGGCTTTGGATGTGACCGGGGAGAGGTCGTTGATCCGTGATAAGTCGTGATGTTAGTGAACGTTCCAACGGGATGCCATGTGACATGTTACAAGCGTGGTCGGTTTGATTCGGGTTGAACCGAGTTGACTTTGGACGTGATCGAGGTGAAGATCGGGTGTCCGGTAAAAGTCGTGATGGTTTGAAACCGAGGTGATTCGGTGCTGCGGTGAAGGCGTAAACACACACCGATTAAGGGGGTGATTGTTGGATTATTCGGGTTTGTTTACGGGTCACAGATCAGTGCGTTATCGGGTCAACATAGTAACAGATCAAGGGCAGAATGGTTCAGGGGTAAAAGGGTCGGAAACCAGCAATTTTGTTACGTGAATTGGTTGATGCTTTTGCTGCAAGTTTGGGTTTTTTATATTAGTTTATTTGTTAGTTGAAGACTTGGTAGAGGTTGACCGAATCTTGAGGAGATGCACGTTGGGAGAAAGAATAGTTCAACCTGTGTACCGGTTATTAGGCTAATTTAGTATTTTGATATTTTTGCATGTTCCCAAGTATGTATGTGTGAGGCTATATATAGCCCATTTTATTTAATGAATAGAAGTACCCCTTTTTGATAATAATCGAAACAGCAGCTTGCATTCTTTGTCACATATACTACATACATATACGTGAGTTTGTGTGTGTTGTGAGAGTGATCTTGAGGGCCTGAACCAACACCCTCAACCCTACCCCTGTTGTGGTCGTTGCGGTGCCCACCCAACCTATGCTGACTCGTCCGAACAACCAATCCTTCAAGTGTGACAACAGCGACTGCTGATCATCTTGAAATCAGCGTGATAACCATCACACTGGAAGACCCT
Organism: Helianthus tuberosus; assembly: GCA_030545235.1. Lineage (NCBI taxonomy): Eukaryota > Viridiplantae > Streptophyta > Magnoliopsida > Asterales > Asteraceae > Helianthus > Helianthus tuberosus. Next base: position 87,707,894 of record CM060426.1, on the reverse strand, counting down.
CTCATCATATATCACTGCTAACGCCAGCCACGCATAGTACATGCATAATTCACCTTAGCCTTCTTATATTCCCTATTGGGCTCCCAAGTAAACTTACGACCGATATTCGGCTCCCTATCCATGTCCCTTTCCTATACTAGATTGGGTCCAATAGTGGGATCCCAGACCCAGCTTATGATCTAGTGGAAACAATTTTTCAGGCTTCTCAAGTACTCATCAGGCCTAAGCCCACTTAGCTGCAACAGATCCGCTCAAACCCACGAGCTTTACTAATGCGGTGCAGGCCCTGTTGATGGATCCTGAGTATGATAATACCAATCAATGGCATTCTAATGCATGTGCATCTTCTTAAATTATTTTTGGCACAAATATGCTTGATACTTTTTCCACACATTCTCCAAAAGACCCAATATTAATATTTGCTGGGAATGGCCATAAACTTTTGGACATTGGGTAAATCAGGCATCTACAAACCCCGCCAACCGGTGTCTTTGAACATCGAAACTTAATCATCCATTTCCCCTATTCCTAAATCTCATCTCACCGCTCTCATCGACCCTAACTGGAAGAATGCCATGACTAATAAATATGAAGCTCTATAGAAGAGTAACACGTGGGAAATCGTTTCGCAACCTACCGATACACCCACTATTCATTGCCTATGGTTATTTAAACATAAATTCCATGCTGATGCGATATTAGAATGACATAAAGCTCGACTTGTGATAAATGGCAGAAGTCAAACTGAGGGCATTGACTATGATGAGACATTCAGTCTAGTAGTGAAGCCCACTACGATTCGCATAGTCCTAAGCCTTGTTGTATTATGGACATGACCTATTATTCGTTAGTTAGATGTTAAAAATGCATTTATGCACATGCAATTAAAAGGAACTGTTTAAATGTTTCAACCACCAGTGTTCACCTTGCCCTCGCATCCCAAATATGTGTGTAAACTCAACAAATCTCTTTATGGATTGAAACAAGCCCTACGTGCTTAGTACCAACGATTCTCATGGTTTATTTGACAGTGCGGCTTCAACAATAGTGTCTGTGACACCTCCTTATTCATCTACTACAAGGGAGAATAAACTGTGTATTTACTTTTATACATGGGTGGTATCATTCTCACTACATCTAGTTACTCCTCCTTCTCAACATCATTAAATCGCTATCCACTGAGTTCAACATGACTAATCTTGGTAGCTTACATCATTTCCTCGGTATAGCGGTTCAACAATAGAAAAATGGGCCCTTTAAACCACAGTCAAATTATGATGCTGTCATGCTAACATGCTCACATTAGATCTGGCTAGCACCCCGGTCGAGGTTGGATCTAAACTTAGCACCACTTAGCGCCACTCAAGGTGACCCCTTTTGCACTATCTCACTATTACTCGACCAAACATATCCTATGTAGTACAGCAAGCCTGTCTCTTCATGCATGTCCCCCGTGAACCACACTTTCAGCTACTCAAACGGATCCTTAGATACATCAGGGGTACTTTGTCTCAAGGCTTACTTATCACACCCTCTCCATCTACTAAACTAACGGCCTACTCGGACGTGGATTGGGGTGGGTGTCCTGACTCTCGTTGGGCAACATCAGGCTACTTGTATACTTTTGTGAAAATTAAATCTCCTAGTCCTCAAAATACCAACCTACAATTTCACGATCCGGTGCCGAAGCAGAATATCAAGAGGTTGCTAACACGATAGCCAAAATCACTTTGATCTGAAATCTTATGCCTGGACTTTATGTTCCAGTCAGACATGCCACTTTTAATATACCGTGATAACTTTTTCAACTATCGATCTCATTGAAAATCCGGTTCAATGTCAGCGCAGTAAACATGTGGAATTAGACATTCATTTTGTTTGGGAAAAGGTTCTTCTTGGCATTGTCAAATTTCTACACATTCCAGCCAACTAGCAATATGTGGACATCTTCACCAAAGGCTTACCTAAACATTTATTTCACCGTTTTCAATCCAGTTTATGCCTTCGATCTTCTATGGCTTAAACTGCTGGGGACTATTAGCCAATAATATTTCTTAGAGTAAATTACTTTTTGAGTCCCTGTGTTTTAGTGGTTTTAACCATTTGAGTCCAAAATCAAAAAGTTTAACGCCCTGAGTCCCTAGCCATTTATTTTATAACGTTTTGAGTCCAATTTTGTTCATTTTATAACGATTTGAGTCCAAAAAATTGGACTCAAAAGGTTAAAATTTGGACTCAAAAGGACTCAAATGGTTAATGAAAATGCTTATAGGGACTCAGGTCATTAAACTTTTTGCTTTTGGACTCAACTAGTTAAAACCACTAAAACACAGGGACTCAAAAAGTAATTTACCCTATTTCTTAATATTTCAATCTTCTACGGCTCAAACTATGGGGGACTGTTAGCGAATGATATTTTTTAATATTATTAGGCATATATTTTGTAATCACTGAACAATAAAATTGGTTTATATTCCATAGTTAGCTCACCTGAATTAGCTCAAGCTTTGTATAGTATGGGGAATATTGTATTATTCTATGGAGATCAAGGAAATTAACAGTCTTACAAATAGGAGATTTTGTTATTTCTTCTTTGTTTACGTTGCTATATAAGGCGTTTGTGGTTATTCAATAAAATCATCACTTTCTCATAATTGTTCTCTAATTCTCTATGTTTTCTCTCACAAATCCCTTATTTGATAAACCAGCACAGCTTTCCCCATCGTTTGCAACGAAACCCCTCAAAATATAGACCTCAAAATATAGAGACAAATAACTACTCCGCTGGAAAATGATTCCTTTTCCTTTCATCCATGTCAAGTTAGCAAAACCGATATTCCAACAATTTCAAATAAATTTTAAACATCCTCATCAAGCGCCATCTCTGTCACCATCCATCCCTCGTAGGAGCTCACTGGTACCATAATTAGAGTTAGATGAGAGTTTTCATTGTGTTAATTAGCAAAAATTCTAACTTCAGGTTTGATCTCATTTTAGAAATAGTTAGTGAATTCTGTAAGGGATTAAGATGAATCTTTGAATATGTTAATTTAAAAAAACTTTTGGTCTTATCTTGTTGAATCACTTATATTCCTATATTTTGTGGGTATCAGTTTTAGTGATTATGGTTACTCTCGGATATTCTGTCACAGCCCCCCATCCGACCACCTTGGGAGCCGGAGCCGGAGCCGTGAACCAGTCAAATGGTAACGATGTTTATTAAAAATTAGAAGCAAATTTTTTTTTCATTAGGATCTGTAGGATCGTTGTTCGACAGAAACAGACGTATCGGTGTTATTTCAGCTGATTTGCACACAGAATCACTTAAAACTGTTTCTTGTATTGATATCAGATCGTTTTACAATGCTGGAGACACTTCGGCAGCACCTCGGTACCGGAAAAAAAACATTACAAATGAAATTACCAAGGCACCTATATATAGGCTCTCCATTTCGCATGAAACAGCTCACACGAAATGGCAGGTGTCATTTCGTACGAAATGGACACATCCATTTCGTGCGAAATGAACAGTCTTCATTTCGTGCGAAATGAATCAACACCCTCTAAAATCCTATTTTCTCGTATAACGTGCCCTGATCTATCTAGACTAATACAAGACTCGATACAAGACGAAGTCGACAGACATATGCACCAATAGACTCCCCCTTGGATGTTGACGAAGTCTTTGGTATGTCACATCTTTAGTCTTTATCAGTCTTCATGCTCTCTCCAAAATATCTGACATAGTAAGCATCCTCAATCTCTTTCTCTATCTTCTCTCTCTCTCTCTTCCACTTTCAAAATCGCAACCTGACTCTACCCTCTCTCTAATTCTCTTGATCAGATCTCTTGATTCCTTAAGTTCTTCAGTATCAGCAGCTGGCGTGAACGGCAGGATTCGAACCTGGCTCTGAAGCTATTCCAGAATCGTTATCTGGCTCTAATGCTTTCACAGGTCCAGGAACGATTCCTGGCTCTAATCATCTTCAGACTCCCCCTTTCGACATGCTGGGATCGCAGTCTGAAACTCTCTATCTGCAAGCCTTTGATCGGAAACCTGGCTCTAAAACTTTCACAGGTTCTAAGATCGTAACCTGGCTCTCAGCTGCAATCTTATACTGATAATCCTCAGGTATCGGAACCTGGCTAACCTGCATAAACTCTACCTCAAAATGAATTTCTCAATTTTAAAAATTTTACAAATTTATAGAAACCACTTGTAGGTAACAATTAAAATGATTTAACATTTATAATCTCTGATGAACACTTGAAAGAATAACATTTTTCTTTTCAAAATCTTTTTCATCTCAAACACACTCTCCCAAACCTGCTGTTCATCAAGTTTAGCACTCAGAATTTTGAAAATCAGCTTTCCAACATCAGTTGTCGAAAATATGATGAAAGAAAATCTTTTTGAATTTTTCAAAAACTTATATGCTAAAACACAATCTTTTTGGATTTTTGTTTTAAATGTAAAGCAGTAAGTAAATATTTACAGACAATATTTTTGCGAGTTTGTGTTAGAGGATCATATCAGTTTATGAGACCAATCACAAGCACCGTTGAGCTTTAAACACTATAAGTTCTAAAAGATTCACTTAGATTTTCAGTATACTGATCCACTTAATTTTTCACACAAAGTTCAACTGTTTCGAGATACGGATTAATGTTTTAAGGAGTTAAACTTATTCGCGTGTCCCACCTCAGAATATACTCCCGTATCCCGACTCCTATATTCAGTCTTACAGGTGAATGTACACTAATGATATCTGTAAGGGGTTAAATGCGAGACCATGAGAGCTCAGGCTATTGCTTCCGCAAAATCAGAGAGATGATGGTTCGACTTTAGGTGTGTCCCCCTTGGGGATCTTCTTTACAACAGCACATGATTAGCATTTTTCAATGTTTCATCATTTATTATGCTGAGGGTGGGCTTTAAGATTAAAGCAATGCAAAGTATTATACGAGGACTAGGCTATTGCTCCCGCAAAATCAGAAGTCCAGGTATAATACCCCAGATATCACCACGCACAAAGACCTAGTATGTCAGAAATAGAAAGCCCTTCAAACGAGATTTCGGGGGTTACCCATATATCCGAGAGATGTTCCCCACGAGATAAGTAAACATATGATATTTAGGTTTATATCTCTAAGACAATCTACTAAGCGGTGTAAAAACCTACCGGCATATCATCAGTGAGACCGTTTATCACATTTTAACTTTCGAATTCTTTAGCGTACTGCGATCGTCTACTGATGTACTATCATTTCCTCTTTTTCACAACAAAACTCATTTTTGATTTTTATCATGTTTTTGACTTTTTCAAATTTTCTAATGTTTTTGGATTTTCTGAAAATCTTACCCCCCCTAAAATTCAAAACCATTTAAAGAAAAATTTTGACAAACCGATGAGAATTGCCTCAAATCGCCATCCACTTGGCATAAACAATCAGAACTCCCCCTGACAACAAACTATTTTCCCATTGTGATTTCAAAACACTTAAGTTTGTTTTAATCAAAACGGTTTTTTCGGAAAATTAGTTTTGTTGATACCACATGTAAGAATGGGGATTTGTTCATCATATTGTTCTTTTCTATCACTTGTATGAAAGTTAAATCAAGTTCAACTTAATGACCTTGATTAACCACTTGTAGGTGAAAACCCCTCTTTCAACCTCTTGTAGGTTCTCATCAACCATACCACTTGTTAAAACAATCATATGACAATAAGAAAATACCACCACTTGTAGATCAAAATTTCACAGATGTGAATTTCTCAAGAATGATGTCGATTCCTTCTCCACGATTACCAACTTGGGAGCTCCGGCAAATCCAAAGTTTACTCATGATAGGTTCTATCCCAGTTACTAACCTGGGATGACCCATCTTCATCTGGTTTCTTCGTTTTCTTTTCATAAAATTCTTTTACCCCTTTGACCTTCCCGTCAACCATCTTACCAAAGATATGTTTCACATTGGGGTTAAACACTTTTTCAACATCAAAATCTTTCTTTTAAAAAAAAATTGGTTTGAAATCTCAACTTTTCCAACTTTTTGTTTGAAATTTTCAGCCCGCAATGGTGGAAAATTAACATCATCCATTGGCAGTAGTGACGTTTCTAATTTTAGCTCAACTTGTGGCTCTTCTGACTTTGACGAGTCAGATTCATCGCCAGAAAATAGCTCCTCTGATTTTGACGAATCAGAATCATTGCTAGAACTATCACCTGATTTCTTAACAACCCACTTGTGGTTGTCAAGATTCACCTTTCTTTTATAAAACGTTTTTGAACTTTCACCAACCTCAAACTTTGAATTTTTGAAAACTTTAAATTGTTTGGTTGGTGGTTCATTCTCAACCATCTTTTCTTTTAGTTTTTCAGAGACTCCCTGTTTTGTTTGGATTGCCTTTGGATAATTCCTGACAATATGACTAACTGTTTTGCATTGAAAACAGGTTCTTGTCTCCTTTCTCTGAACAGCTTCATTCTTCATTCCTTCTTGCTTCTTCGCAAGGAATTCTTTGTTTGTCTGCTTCCAGAATGAGCTCTTTTCTTCTTCTTCCGAACTTAATCCTGAAACAAATACAGTTTTTGGTTTATAAGTTTTCTCATTTTTATGATTTTTCGATGGAATAAAACCTAATCCCTTCTTTTTGAAATTACCGTTATGGTTTGGTTTCGATGGATAATCTGCACCAGAACTGTAACCCTTTTTCTTGTTTAATCTTTGTTGATCTCTTGAGGTGTACTTTTTAGGTTTTTCAGAAAGATTTACATCTTTTATTTCAGAAATATTAATTTCTGTTAGTTTGAAAACCTTTTTGATCATTTTAGTTTTAACACCTCTTATTGGAAATTCTTCATCAAAATATAATTTGTCAGTATCATTCAAAGTATATGCTACTTTGATTGTTTCGTCATTCAAATTATTTTGTGATAACAGAAAATCTTTATTGTAAACCCGTTTGTCCTTTTTGACTGATGGACTTGAAGTGTTGGACTCAGACTTTGACTCTGACTTTGACTCTTCCGTTTCATCTTTTTCCAACACCTGATCGACCACTTTTTTAATTATCTCGGACTCATGATCAGTGTCAGATGATGTGAAAGTGACATCGATGTTGTCTGGCAAGTTATCTGAAGGCTCAGATTCCCACTGTAAGTTGGTTGCCTTTTTTACTCTTTCTGAATTTGGATTTCGTGGAGAATATCTATTTTTAAGCGGGGGTGGACACTTGTTATAGCCAAAACTTTGTTTCTTACCAGAATTCTTCTCTTCAGTATCCTCTTTTGTTTCAGAATTCTTCACTTCAGATGTGTCTTTTTCAAATGCCTTCATGCCTTCAACTGTGGGGTAAATCCTATCAATCACATAAGAAGAACTTGAGTAACTTTTTAACAACTTGTTTACTCTTTCAGTTTCTATCCTCTAAATTTCTAATTTCTATTCAAGCCCAGCATACATATCAATGTAATAATTGACCATATCCTGCTTTATCATGTATGCTCCATTGAGTGTCTTCATGGCGGTAGCTTGTTCACTGCTTGACTCGTTATATTGATTCATGGCTTTGTTTAAGACATCATACGATTCTTTCAACCTGTTCATGTTGTGAATCAGCTCATTGTTGTGCTTCTTCATAGTCTCATAGTTTTCACAATTCTCAGACACCTTTTCTGCAACAGCTTCCTTTTTAATCTCGAAAGCTGGAATTTCTTTCTGCTTTATCACTCGAACCTCTTCTTTATCATTCTTACCTTTCATTCTTTCTGCATCTCTCTCAGCTTGAAATTTTAAAAGCTCTTTCATTCTATTTTCCCAATAATCATCATCACTATCATCTTGTTTTTCAACCTTCTTCTTTTTTGCCATTTGAGCCCTTTCAGCATCTATCTCGGCTAGATATTTTAAGTGCTCTTTCATACTATCTGCCCAGTACGAATTATCATCATCACTGTCTTTAACGACTTGAGCAACAAAAGCTTTAGCTTTTAAGATCTCTTCATCTGGACAATATTTGTCCCAGCTAAAACCTTCTGGCAATCTTTCATCCTTTTGATCTATTATACCATAACAAGCTTTTCTTGATGACTCTTCGATCGCCTTCTTAGCATGAGCAGTTTGTGGTGATTATTGATACGGCTGTTGAGCAACTTGATGATAAATTGCTTTCCGATAATAATCATTGTTGTTGAAAGGATTTTGAGCTCCACTTGCTTCGCGGTTTGTGCATTCTCTCTTGAAATGCCCTTTCTCCCTGCAACGAAAACAAGTAACTTTAGATTTATCAAATCCTAAAGTAGAAACATTTGCATCATGGAAATCATCTCTTCCCGTAATCTGCTTAAACTTTTCAGCTCTTCTTAACACACTAGCCAAACACCACTTTATATCCATTAACTCCATCTCCTCAGCATCGATCTGATCATAATCCTCTTTTGTCAACATTGGATTTCCGATCCTTCCTGCAACCAAACTCCCATAAGACTCTAACACAGTCAACAACAACGACATATGACTTTTGGCTACTTCTTCAGAGTAATTTTGATCATTCTCAAGATTTAACGCAATGTTGCATTGTAGCACTTTTCCATTCTTGGTTGCTGAAAAATTTGGATCGAATGATGGATATGAAGAGAATCCAGTTTTGCTGCTTGATCCCTGAGATGAACCTCCAGACGAGCTTTTTGCATTGAAAGCAGTTTCAATTTTTGGTGCAATGTTGGTCTTATCACTAACACCACCTTTGTAATACAAACCAATGTCTTGTTCACCATCATAGTTCTTCATTCTTGCTATCTTTCGTTGTTCCATCTCTTGAGCTTCGAGTTGTTCAATAAAATCGCTCAGTGATAGATTGTCAAATTCAGGTTTATTTTTCAACATCATAAGATACGTGCCCCAAACATCATGTGGCAATGCATCGGCCAACTTTTCAATCAATTCTTCTTTATCTTTATTGATGTTCA